>JAMXBD010001966.1:0-260708 GCA_024138025.1 Combretum micranthum | reverse complement strand
TATGATGAATAGAGTATTGTAGACACCCAATTTTTGCCCAATTAATTAAGGCTTAAAATTTAATTAAATTCATTTTTCCAAAAGCCTTAAGTATTGATGAAATTGGCTAAGTAATCAAGGCACAGGCCCAATGGCCTGTTGGTTAAACATATGGACCCAAACACACACTCAAGCTCAAGGACACAGGTTCAAACCCTAGCAAAGGCAAATTTTTGCCTTTTTATCATTTTTGTCTTTTCATTTTCCTCAAATGTGACTTTTGCTTTACTTTGCATCAGTTTTTAACTAACAAAGCAACATTGATTATCAAAATTGATGATGGAATTACAAAGTGGTTATAGAATGTAAAGGATTAGTGCAAAAAAACAATCCAAAAGTTACAAAATTCAATGTATAAAGCATTCAATTGCACATGAATGGGGAGTTACAAAATTGATTGGATGAATCTGACATGAAATATCAAAATAATCATCAATTCATCAGTTTCAAGCAATTTATAATGGATTTTCTAATTAAATTCGTGGAAAATCAAGGGGCAAAAATCCATTCAATTTCGAAACTGAAAAATTGAGCTTGCAACCTATAAATAGGAGGTCCTAGGAGCAAAAGGCACAAGTCAATTTCAACAAAACATAATCAGAATGAGTGAATTCGAAGATTTCGAAAATTAGGGTTTTAAAGAGAAAATTCGAAATTTGAGAATTTCGAATTGTTTTTGATTCAATTGAGTGTTTAAGGAGCTTTAGGAACAAGTTTAAAGTGATCGAGTGTGCTTTAATTTGATCATTTGTTCAAAATCATCTCTGCAAATTTTTTTATTTTTTTCGGATTTGAACCGCCGGCGACCACCACGTCGAACCGCCGTCCACGGTGGTTCTGGGCGTGAACCACCACCTCCAGAGGACGCGCCACCACCATTGGAGTCGGGCCGACAAGCTTCCAGCCACCGAGGACCACGGAGCCGTCGGAATCCGCCTCGTAAAGTCGCGTCGTCGTCTCTTTACCCGCGCGGAGCTCCGAGATCCGACCCGAAGATCGAATCCAACCCGGTCGGTCATCGGTCAACGTCGTCGGTCATCGGTCAACGGTCAACCTGATCAGACGGTCCAGATTTCATCAAGCGATCAGACGGCCCAGATTCAATCAAGCAGATCAGCGGCTCAGATTTGATCAAGCAGATCAGACGGCCCATATTCAATCAAGTGATCAGACGGCCCAGATTTCATCAAGCGATCAGACGGCCCAGATTTCATCAAGCGATCAGACGGCCCAGATTTCATCAAGCGATCAGACGGTCAGATCGAGTCAACAAGATCAGACGATCCAGATCGGTCAGCGAGATCGACGCTCCAGATCTCGTCCGCTTCATCCGACGGTCCAGGTTAATCCGCATTATTTTATTAATAGTTTATTATATAATTAATTCAGAAAATAATAAAAAATAGTAAAAAATTTATAAAAATTCATAAAAAATTCAGAAAAATACAGAAAAATCCAGAAAAATCAAAATATTTATTTTTTATATAAATTTATTTTTTTTGATATTTTTGATATTTTTGAATATTTTTAATGTGTATTTATACACAAATTGCTTAGAAATGCATATTTATGCATGAAAAATATTTTTAATATATTTTAAATTATTCTGGATATTTGTGAAATTATGTGATGATTTTTTTTTAAAAAAATAAAAAATAAAAAAAATAAAAAAATAATAATAATAGATAAAAATGACAAAATTGGATTTTCCAAAATAAAATAATAAAAAATGATTTTGGACTTAGAAAAATTATTTTCATAAATAAAAAAAAACAATTGATTAGATCATAGGATCATCAAAAATGATTTTTTATAAAAATTGAAAATTTAATGAACTTAAATGAGAATAGTTCAAAAAATTAAAATTGATCAACAAATTAAATTTTTTTTAAAAGAACTACGTTTTGTCTGATCTCGATTAGCGAGTACGTAGGCACCTGCGGGGCGACATAAAAAATAAAAAAAATGTTTTGTTTTTTTTAAATAAATATTTTGTAAATATAAGATAATTGTTGATATATATTTAAAAAAATAATAAAAAATAAAAATAAAATGAATTTGATTTGTAAATATTTGTGCTATAATGTTTTTAATTTTTTGAGCATGAAAAGGATAGATTAAAATTTAAAATTCCAAAAGTGGTAACCATTTGGTTTTAATAGGTTAGCCCCCGAATCCATGATATCTGGTTTTAAAAGTTGTTTTTTAAATCAAATTTTCGCAGACTAGTAGCTAAGTTAGGATCAACCGACCCATTGATCCTAGCTTTTTATTTTTTCCCGATTTATATCGGGTGGCGACTCTAAAATTTTTTTAAAATTTCTTTTAACCCCTAGTCGAGGATTCATGTTAAATGGGTTCGGGTTTAATGTGAATCGGGTTAGAGAAATGAACCAGATTAAGATAGTGGAAAAAATCCAGGCTCGACAGCTTGGCGACTCCACTGGGACTATAATTTTTTTTTAAAAAAAGAGGGCTAGCCACTTAGGAATTTTAAATTTTAAATTTATCCTTGCTCAATTTTTGTGAATATATATTCTTTGTATATTATATTGAATATTGTTTTGTAAATATATACTAACCTTGCAAATATGAAAAAATAGAAAACAAAAGTTTGATTTCTTTGTTTGCATTTGCATTTGCATTAGCATGAATGTGTGCTAGATACGGTCGTACCAGGGCCGTCTTAAGAGCCTAAGCGAGGAGGACGAAGTAAGGTCCGGGGGCTGTGGCTTTCCACCCTCTAGATCAAGAAATGTCCTCCCACTCCGGTTTAGTACACTAAATCGGGGAACCTATAGAACCCTACCAAATCATGCATTCATTAGCATGGGATTTGACCAACTTTTTCTAAAAAAAGTTAAAAAATAAATGTACATATGTAAATACTAAAAAAAAATACTTAAAGAAAATTCTAAAAAAAAATAAAAGCTGTCAAAAAATTAAAAAATTTTGTAAATATTAGCTTATACCTTTTAAAAATTTTCAGAAAATGATGTCTTCAACCGACAGTAGCGATAGCTTATGGGCTCGCCTTATTAGAGAAAATCGAGTGGAACCTTCAAGGATCCAATGCTCCTACTGGACCGATGGTTTGTCAGTTTTACTCCAGTCCAAAGTCATTCATTGAAGATAGGTTAGGCCCAATCCTCAGCCTACCAAAGATCCATGTTCCATTCACCATGTTCCGGGCCCTCACTCATCTATGGGAACCTGAAGAAGCTGTCTTCCGTTTGGTCAGCATGTACTTAGCCCAACCATTGAGGAATATACTAGGCTACTCCAAGCACCTCCTACCTCTGAAGGAATCTATATTCCAAATTTCAAGCATAGCCCGGTCCGTGTTATATCAGAATTTTTGGGGATCAAGAGGGGACCAATTATTGAAGCCATCAGATTGTAATGAATATTGCATCCGCTAAACACACTGATGGACTGGTTTGGAACTCCTGAATATTTAAAAGCAACCGATCCACTTTCAGTATACCACTTGAAGTTTGGGAAGAAAACCGGGTTAATGCCTTCATAGTAGCTGCTTTTGCAACCATTCTCTTCCCTAATGGCAATTTGTTCATCCACTTCCGGTCATAGAGCTGGTTTCTCAATATTTAGCTGGCAAATCCTATGTTCCCTCTTCTAGCCGAACAAGTCCGTAGTCTGAATCACATCAAGTCTAAAGGACAAGGCAAGTTCAAAGCAAGCATGCACTTACTAATGGTTTGGTTTGCTAGCCACATTAAGCACTACGGAAAAGACTTGGCTAATGGATCCCTCATCAGCCTGAAATATGATCTCATCCAATCCTTTGCTGAAAGGGTCCACATGGAAGATGATCATCCTATGGGATATAATTGCCATTCTTGAAGACATGCCACCTGAAGACATGATGTGGCAAGCTCGCTGGTTCAAAATCCCTGCAGCCATCCTAAGTTGCAAGGAATACATGGCAGTACCCCTAATTGGACTCACCGGCTGTACTGGTTATTACCCCTCAAGTGTTATCAGACAGTATGGTATGTTGCAAGATATTACTGTCAAGCCTAATTTGGAGCAAGTCACTCTAGATTATTTGGATCCAACCAAGATACTACCAGCTAAAGAATCAAGCTAAATCAAATCCGAGCTATATGGGAAAATAGAGAGGTGAAGCCGGTTTTTGAAGTCGAGCCAGAAAATAAGGAAACAAGAAGTATAGAGCAACCAGGTGGTATGTGGCTAGCCAAATGAAGAAGAATAAGGATATTCGATATGAAGCTCCCGATGTCCTTCAACCAGCACCATCGGAACCTGACCCTGAAACAATTGCTTACATGGAAGCTGTTTCGGCTCGCCTGGAAGTATGTCACCGAGATTTCCAAGAAAGAGAGAGGGAAATGGTGGATCGCCTGCAAAGTGCTGGAAGCAGAATTTCATTTTAGAGGCTGAGTTGAAGGCAGCTCAAAAGAAAATTCTAGCCCTGGAAAACAAGATTGTTTGCCCCACTAAGACAAGAAGACTGGTTTAGTTGATTTAGGTTTAGTCCTTAGGAATCAAGGTTCTTTGAAACCATTAGAAAGTAGTTTTAAAATTTCTAAACCATTAGAGGTTTTTGTTATGTTAAACATTATCTTTTAATACAAATTTTTTTTTAAAAAAAAAATCATTGGTCAATATCCCCATTTGCATCTGTGTGATAGCATATCTGCATTCTTGCATATGTATATTAATTCATTTATTCTAAAAAAAATATATTAATAAATGATAAATGTCCAGGTCTAGCAAATTCGAGTTTAAAACTTGAAAGATAGCGTCCAAGCCGGTTAGGAGCCCTATTGTTACCAGATCCCGAGCTAAGATGTCTAACACCGGGAGCAACCCCACAGACCAGACCAATGAACAAAGACTCAACACCGTGGAACAAACCCTCCTTGGAATTGCTGAACAGATGCAGGCTTTAACACAGAGTCTTGCCCAACTCAAGACCCCTACAACTCTGAAGAATCCTCAAGGGCACAGAAAGGAAAAGAAATTGAGGGGCAGCTTATTCAGCAAGAGGAGTCATCAAATGAGTTTAATGCGGCTGAGTTGAAGAAAGAACTGGAAGCTCAGGCTAAAGAAATGGAGAGAAAACTGTTTGAGAAAATGAAGACGTTCGATGGTTTTGATCAAACCGCGATCCTGAATTGCCTCAATATGAGGAAGGTGCCTTCCCTGAGAAATTTAAGGCACCGGAATTTGAAAAATATGACGGGACAGGTTGCCCTAATATGCATACCAGATTGTATGTGCGACGAATGGGGCAATATGCAAGTTTGACAAGCTGATGGTGCAAACCTTCCAGGACAGTCTTACTGGTGCTGCTTTGGCCTGGTACGCCCAATTAGACCATCAAGAAGTTGATACTTGGGACAAGTTGGCTAGGGCGTTTTTTAATCAGTATAAGTTTAACATTGAGATGGCGCCCTCGGTATGGGATTTAAGCAATCTGAAGAAGAAGAAAGAAGAGACTTTCAAGGAATATGCTCAGCGCTGGAGAGCATTGGCTGCAAGGATCACCACCCCGATGCCTGAAAGGACCTTACTTTCACTTTTATCAACACGCTAGAAAACCTTTCTTTTCCCATCTGATTGGGCATGCATCAGCAAGTTTCTCAGAAGTGGTGATAGCTGGGTGCAGGATTGAGAATGCAATTTCGGCAGGAAAATTGCAACAAGAAAAGAAATATACTGCACCGAGAAATGTCCCATACAAAGGGAAAGATTCAACCGTCAGCATGGTCAATACTTCAGATGCAACTGGCCCTACTAAGTCTTTCGTGTTGTCAACAAATCAGAATCAAAATCAGAATAAGGATCAACTCAACAAAGTGCAGTCCCAAATCAACAATCAAGGTTCAGCAGGCGGAACTTCACTCGAATTCCGGTTCCCCTTAGCCAAGTATTAGCTAAATTAAGGGCCGATAATCTGATCAATCTTGAAGTTCCTAGGGAAGACTTAAAGCCTAGATATTACAATCCTGAGCTGAAGTGTGAATATCACATGGGGCAAATCGGGCATTCAACAGACAGATGCTGGAGGCTTAGGCATAAAATCCAAGATCTTATTGATGCAAAAGTCATCCAGTTGGATTTCGTTGAGACTCCAAACGTCTCTACTAACCCACTGCCAAACCATGGACCAGTCATCAATATGATCACCGCTGAAGTGCCGGATCAAGAAATCAATCTGGATGAGTTGCCAATCACCATAGAACAAGTAGCATGGAACCTTCGCCAGAAGGGTCATTTGCTCAATATGAATTTAAGAGACCGCACCAAAACCAGGCCTGCTATTTACAAGCTACTACAAGGAGGAACTATTAAAAAAGAAGAGATTCTGGAAATGTTGATCCCGAAACCAAGGAGATCGAGCACACAGGCTGAGTTATGGGAAAGGTATCAGGCTGGAGATCCAACCATTGGAACCCTGGGAAATGATGGAAAATACCAGTATTTAATGATTACTGGTTTGAGCCCCGTGTCTATGCTGACGCTCCTCCAACTGGATGGGGTCCAGAATTTGAAGAGGAAGATAAGAAAGCAAAAGAAGACGAGTTTGTGGTATGATCGAAGGTGGACCTAGATCCATCAAAATCGAAATAGGCAAAGGTAGTGAAGATGGATCAACTTCATCAAAGCCTAAGAACTATACCTTTCACATACCCCTTGCTGTGAATGATTATAAAGCCGCTCCATTTGATTATAAGGCGGTAAATCATGCTTCAATGGCCATGGTTGGTGGCCTTACTCGCTCAGGAAGAGTTTATGAGTCACCGGAAGAATGCAACTGTGAATATGCCACAGCAGCAAAATGAAGAAGGAAAGAAAGATGAAGAGAAGTCAGCATTGGCAAAACTGATGAAAGCAAGTGAATACAAGGTTGTCGAGCAGTTGGCCAAAATACCTGCCCAAATATCGCTCATGAGTCTGCTGATTAGCTCTAATGTACACCGTGAGGCTCTTTTCAAAGCCTTAGAAGAAGTGAAAGTTCCAGAAGGTGTATCAGAAGAAGCCTTGGGGCATATCATCAACTCAATCTTTGCAAATGAGCAAATCATTTTCTCATCTGAAGAACTGGGAGAGGAAGGGGATCAACATAACAAGCCCTATCATCGTAGTCAAAAGCTGTGGAAAGATCGTCTCTCGAGTATTAGTTGACAATGGATCCTCTTTGAATGTGTGCCCCTTAGCCACTTTGAGCTTATTGGAAATTGAACCGTCAGACATCAAACCAAGCTCTATTGTGGTTCGTGCTTTTGATGGATCAAAAAGAGATATAATAGGTGAAGTGGAGTTAGAAGTCACATCGGGCCTCAAACTTTCATTATTCCTTTCAAGTGATTGATATCCCCAGAACATTCAATCTGCTGTTGGGAAGACCATGGATCCATGCTGCCAGCAATACCATCAAGCCTGCACCAGAAAGTTAAGTTCATAGCCAATGGTCAACTCATCACTGTTATGGGAGAACAGGATTATGCCATTTACAAGAGACAGCTGTCCCTTACATTGGAAAAGAAGGAGAAGAAGACTTCGGGCTCAAATGTTTGACGAAGTCTGTATGATGATGATGAGAAAGAAACTCAGGTGGGAACCTTTGGACTGGGTTATTCCCCCACTTGTGCTGAAGTGGTGGAAATGAAAAACCAAATGAGAAGAAGGAAGCTCGACAAGGAATATGATCCAATCATCAAAATTCCTCACATCAGCCATTCCTTTCCAAAGCCACATCATATCCAGCAGCCAGATGATATCAAAGAAGATGCTTCATCCAAAGAAATGATCTTGAGAAATTGGTTCTCTATGCCTTGCGCTAGTATTAAGTCTTTTAAGTAAGAATTATCTAAGACTAGATTTGTGTTTTTCAGTATTATGTGATGCTCAAATAAGTGTACTTAAACACCGTCCCAGTTTAATAAAATTTATTTCCATTTGTGTTTTCACATATTCTCATACATTCCTCATTCATATTCAACCAGATTCGACAATTGTGATGAAGTTCAGGGATATCTCGCGCGTATAATTAATGAAAATATCAATATCACCTCTAACTCTACTGGGTTAGATGTTGAAGATGATATTGATTATCAATTTAGAACACAAGAAATTTGGCAAATTTTGAACAAGGAAGATTGAAATTCCCGAAACCATTGAAGTGATTAATTTGGGAACAAGTGAAAACCCTAGGAATCTGAGGATAGGGGGAAAATTGCCTGAGAGCACGGCACAAGATTTAACCAAGTTACTAGCCGAATACTTGGATCATGTATAGCGATATGCCTGGTTTAGACCCATCCATTGTGGTTCACAAATTGCCAACAAAGGAGGATTTTAAACCTATAAAGCAAAAATTAAGGCGATTTAGGCCGGATTTACTCCTCCAAATCAAGGATGAAGTAAAAAAGTTGCTTGAAGTAGGATTCATTGAGGTTTCTGATTATTCGGATTGGGTATCAAATATAGTGCCAGTACTTAAGAAAAACGGGAAAGTAAGAATCTGTGTGGATTTCAGAGATCTAAACAAAGCAACCCCGAAAGATAATTTCCCGTTGCCTCACATCGATGTTTTAGTGACAATACCGCTGGAAATCATCTATTTTCATTCATGGATGGATTTTCAGGGTATAATCAGATATTAATGGCCGAAGAAGATAAGGTCAAAACCACATTCGTTACAGCCTGGGGAACTTTTTGTTACAAGGTCATGCCTTTCGGTCTCAAGAATGCCGGGGCAACTTATCAACGAGCAATGCTTGCTATACTTCATGATATGATGCACAAAGAGGTGGAAGTATATGTAGATGATATGATCGCCAAGACAAAGGAAGGAGATGATCATGTAGTGGTGTTAAGGAAGCTTTTTGAAAGATTAAGGAAGTTCCAGTTGAAATTGAATCCAGAAAAATGCACTTTCGGAGTGACATCTGGAAAATTATTAGGATTCATGGTTAGCCAAAAGGGGATAGAAATCGATCCTGATAAGGTCAAGGCGATTCAGGATTTGCCTCCACCAAAAACATTAAAGAAATCAGAGGCCTCTTGGGAAGGTTGAATTACATTGCTCGATTCATATCACAGCTGACTGATAAGTGCCAACCGCTGTTTAAACTGCTGAAGAAGAATGCCCTAATTGAATGGAATGACGAATGTGAAAAAGCCTTTAATCGGATAAAGCAGTATCTGACGAATCCACCAGTACTGGTTACTCCAAAACCGGGGAAACCATTGTTCTTGTACTTGACAATTCTTCCTGAATCTATGGGTTGTGTGCTGGGCAAAAAGATGAGGAAGGAAAAGAAAGAGCTGTTTACTACTTAAGCAAGAAATTCTCAATGGAGAACAAAAGTATTCAGAGATAGAAAAACCTGCTGTGCATTAGTATGGGTTATGCACAGGCTTAGGCAGTATACGCTCTTCTACTCGATCGAGTTGATTACGAAGCATGATCCATTGCGATACTTGGCACGCAAACCGGCTTTAGTAGGTCGAATCTCGAAATGGCAGATGCTACTTTCTGAATTTGATATCATTTATGTGAATCAAAGTTCAGTCAAAGGACAAGTTTTAGCTGATCAACTCGCAGAAAGCCCAGTTGATGACGAAGAATTAAAGGAACAAGATCAGTTTCCAGATGAAGGCATCAGAATAACAGAAACAGAAGCCGAAAACAACAATTGGAAGTTGTATTTCGATGGAGCAGCCAACGTATACGGATGTGGAATAGGGGCAGTCCTTATCTCACCAAAAGAAGAACAGTTCCCGGCATCAGCCAGATTAATGTTTCCTTACACAAATAATGTAGCGGAATACGAGGCATGCATCATGGGATTAGAAATGGCAATTCAAATGAATATCGAGGAGCTCGAAGTGTTTGGAGATTCATCACTTATCATTTTCCAAACTCGAGGCGAGTTCAAAACTAAGGATCCCAAGTTGATTCCTTATCATAATCACTTGGCTGAGTTAACAGGAAAATTCAAAGAAATTTCCTTCACTTATGTGCCGAGAACTCAGAATCAGTTTGCTGATGCATTGGCTACTCTGGCCTCTTTGATCCAATTCACTGAAGGAGTAAGAATACAACCTTTGCAAGTCCGAATAAGAAGTGAACCCGCATTCTGTGCTATGATTGAGTCAAGAACCATGGTTTCAAGATATCAAAATTTTCTTGCAAACAGGTGATTATCCTGAGTGTGCTACAAAAAAGGATCAAAAATCATTGAGACGTCTGGCAAGTCATTTCTTGTTAAGTGGAGATACCTTATACAGAAGGTCATTTGATACAACCCTTGTGAGATGTGTAGATGAAAAAAGCTCAAAAATTAATGGAAGAAGTTCATGAGGGAGTATGTGGACCTCATATGAACGGATATATGCTAGCTAAAAAGATTATGAGGCTAGGATATTTCTGGTTAACCATGGAATCAGACTGTATCAAACATGTGAGATCTTGCCATCTATGTCAAATCTACGCAAACAAGATAAATGCTCCTCCAAAGGAATTACAGTCAATGTCAACACCATGGCCGTTCTCAATGTGGGGAATAGACGTAATCGGGCCAATATCGCCAAAAGCTTCAAATGGTCATCGATTCATTCTAGTTGCAATCGATTACTTCACCAAGTGGGTTAAAGCAGCTTCATACGCCAGTGTGACAAAAGCTGTTGTGGTGCGATTCATCAAAAGAGATATCATTGCTCGATATGGAACTCCAGAAACTATCATTACTGATAATGGTACAAATTTGAACAACAGTGCAATGACTGATTTATGTCAGCAATTCAAGATTAAACACCAGAATTCCACTCCATATCGCCCACAGATGAATGGAGCAGTAGAAGCCGCCAACAAAAACATCAAGAGAATCATTGAGAAGATGACAATTGCATACAAGGATTGGCATGAAATGCTCCCATTAGCATTAATGGCGTGTCGGACCTCTGTAAGAGTGTCAACTGGGGCAACGCCCTATTCCCTGGTATATGGAACTGAAGCTGTTTTACCAGTAGAAGTTGAGATTCCTTCGCTCCGAGTACTGGCTGAAACAAAACTTGAAGAAGCTGAATGGGTTAGACAAAGAGTTGAACAGTTAAATCTTTTAGATGAAAAAAGATTAACCGCCATGTGTCATGAACAATTATATCAACAAAGGATGGCTAGAGCATTTAACAAGAAGGTTAAGCCAATAAATTTCCAAGAAGGTGATTTGGTTTTGAGAAAAATGCTGCCAAATGTGCAAGATTCCAGAGGAAAGTTCACACCAAATTATGAAGGACCATATATAGTGAAGAAGGTTTATGGGGAGGAGCATTAATCCTTTCCCAAATGGATGGACCCAATTTAAAGGATCCTGTGAACTCAGATGCTGTAAAGTTATATTATCCTTGATCAATAAGTTTGTCATTTCAAGTGATCAATTGATTTTATTTTAATTAATTATAAGCAAAGTTGATATTCCTGAAATTCTCTGAAGTCGAATCAAAGCCTGAAATTCTTTGAAGCCTAACCCACAAAATTCTTCTGAATAAATTTCCAGCCAAACACCATTTGAATCATCAGACAAAGAAGTTTGAGCATCTTATAATACTGAATGAATGCATTTATACAGTTTGGTCTATTGATTGTTCTTATTTTAAAAAAAATATTATGGCAAGAATAACTAATTTTGATAGAAAATTGAAGCATGTTGGATTGAAAAAAAAAGAAAAAAAAAGAAAAGAAAAAAAAAGAAAGAAGAAAAAAAAAGAAGAAGAAAAAAAAAAAAAAAAAAAAAAAAAAAGGGAAAAAAGAAAAAAAAGAGAAAGAAAGAAAACGAAAAAGAGAAAGAGAAAGAGAAAGAAACCCCCAGTGGATTGAAAAATCACAAATACCCTCAGTCTAGACATATAGTCTAGTACTGCCCAGACTCAAAATCCATCCTTTCGAGATGGTGACCCAAAATCCATCCTTTCGAGATGGTGACAAATCGGAAACTCATCTACTAAAGATGGTGATCAAGACAAAATTCAGAAACCCATCAATTGAAGATGGTGATCAAGATAGAGTTCAGATATTTATTCACTAAAGATGGTAATCAAGACAGAGTTCAGAAATTCATTTACTAGAAGAATAGTTCAAGACAGAAGTTAGAAATCCCTCCATTCCAGAAAAAAAACCAAAGCCCATTGGTCCGGCAAATGACCAAACCAAAGCCCATTGGTCCGGCAAATGACCAAACCAAAGCCCATTGGTCCGGCAAATGACCAAAGCCCATTGGTCCGGCAAATGACCAAACCAAAGCCCATTGGTCCGGCAAATGACCAAACCAAAGCCCATTGGTCCGGCAAATGACCAAACCAAAGCCCATTGGTCCGGCAAATGACCAAAGCCCATTGGTCCGGCAAATGACCAAACAAAGCCCATTGGTCCGGCAAATGACCAAAGCCCATTGGTCCGGCAAATGACCAAACCAAAGCCCATTGGTCGGCAAATGACCAAACCAAAGCCCATTGGTCCGGCAAATGACCAAAGCCCATTGGTCCGGCAAATGACCAAAGCCCATTGGTCCGGCAAATGACCAAACCAAAGCCCATTGGTCCAGCAAATGACCAAACCAAAGCCCATTGGTCCGGCAAATGACCAAAGCCCATTGTCCGGCAAATGACCAAACCAAAGCCCATTGGTCCGGCAAATGACCAAAACCAAAGTCCATTGGTCCGGCAAATGACCAAACCAAAGCCCATAGGTCCGGCAAATGACCTAACCGAATCTCAAAGTCTAAAGGAGAAGCTAAGCAAAAATTGGTTATCTTTTTGTCTTTGTGGCAAAAGTTTTGTTCAAACTTTACCACAAAGAGGGGCAGCTGTAGACACCCAATTTTTGCCCAATTAATTAAGGCTTAAAATTTAATTAAATTCATTTTTCCAAAAGCCTTAAGTATTGATGAAATTGGCTAAGTAAAGGCACAGGCCAAATGGCCTGTTGGTTAAACATATGGACCCAAACACACACTCAAGCTCAAGGACACAGGTTCAAACCCTAGCAAAGGCAAATTTTTGCCTTTTTATCATTTTTGTCTTTTCATTTTCCTCAAATGTGACTTTTGCTTTACTTTGCATCAGTTTTTAACTAACAAAGCAACATTGATTATCAAAATTGATGATGGAATTGCAAAGTGGTTATAGAATGTAAAGATTAGTGCAAAAAAACAACCCAAAAGTTACAAAATTCAATGTATAAAGCATTCAATTGCACATGAATGGAGTTACAAAATTGATTGGATGAATCTGACATGAAATATCAAAATAATCATCAATTCATCAGTTTCAAGCAATTTAATATGGATTTTCTAATTAAATTCGTGGAAAAATCAAGGGCAAAAATCCATTCATTTTCGAAATTTCGAAACTGAAAATTGAGCTTGCAACCTATAAATAGGAGGTCCTAGGAGCAAAAGGCACAAGTCAATTTCAACAAAACACAATCAGAATGAGTGAATTCGAAGATTTCGAAAATTAGGGTTTTAAAGAGAAAATTCGAAATTTGAGAATTTCGAATTGTTTTTGATTCAATTTGAGTGTTTAAGGAGCTTTAGGAACAAGTTTAAAGTGATCGAGTGTGCTTTAATTTGATCAATTTGTTCAAAATCATCTCTGCAAATTTTTTATTTTTTTTCGGATTTGAACCGCCGGCGACCACCACTCGAACCGCCGTCCACGGTGGTTCTGGGCGTGAACCACCACCTCCAGAGGACGCGCCACCACCATTGGAGTCGGGCCGACAAGCTTCCAGCCACCGAGGACCACCGGAGCCGCCGGAATCCGCCTCGAAAGTCGCGTCGTCGTCTTCTTCACCCGCGCGGAGCTCCGAGATCCGACCCGAAGATCCGAATCCAACCCGGTCGGTCATCGGTCAACGGTCGTCGGTCATCGGTCAACGGTCAACCCATCAGACGGTCCAGATTTCATCAAGCGATCAGACGGCCCAGATTCAATCAAGCAGATCAGCGGCTCAGATTTGATCAAGCAGATCAGACGGCCCAGATTCAATCAAGATCAGACGGCCCAGATTTCATCAAGCGATCAGACGGCCCAGATTTCATCAAGCGATCAGACGGCCCAGATCGAGTCAACAAGATCAGACGATCCAGATCGGTCAGCGAGATCGACGCTCCAGATCTCATCCGCTTCATCCGACGGTCCAGGTTAATCTGCATTATTTTATTAATAGTTTATTATATAATTAATTTCAGAAAATAATAAAAAATAGTAAAAAATTTATAAAAATTCATAAAAAATTCAGAAAAATACAGAAAAATCCAGAAAAATCAAAATATTTATTTTTTATATAAATTTATTTTTTTTATATATTTTTGATATTTTTTGAATATTTCTAATGTGTATTTATACACAAATTATCTTAGAAATGTATATTTGATGCATAAAAAATATTT
The DNA here is from genome assembly GCA_024138025.1 of Combretum micranthum. Taxonomy (NCBI): domain Eukaryota; kingdom Viridiplantae; phylum Streptophyta; class Magnoliopsida; order Myrtales; family Combretaceae; genus Combretum; species Combretum micranthum. Next base: position 246,219 of record JAMXBD010001966.1, on the reverse strand, counting down.
TTAATATATTTTAAATTATTCTGGATATGTTGTGAAATTATGTGATGATTTTTTTTAAAAAAAATAATAAAAAATAATAAAAAGATAAAAAAAAAAATAATAGATAAAAATGACAAAATTGGATTTTCCAAAAACAAAATTTTTTAGAAAAAAAAATAAAATAATAAAAAATGATTTTCGGACTTAGAAAAATTATATTTTCATAAAATAAAAAAAATCAATTGATTAGATCATAGGATCATCAAAAATGATTTTTTATGAAAATTCAAAATTTAATGAACTTAAAATGAGAATAGTTCAAAAAATTAAAATTGATCAACAAATTAAAGTTTTTTTTAAAGAACTACGTTTTGTCTGATCTCGATTAGCGAGTACGTAGGCACCTGCGGGGCGACATTAAAAAATAAAAAAAAATGTTTTGTTCTTTTTTTAAATAAATATTTTGTAAATATAAGATAATTTGTTGATATTCATATTCTAAAAAAATAATAAAAAATAAAAATAAATGATTTGATTTGTAAATATTTGTGCTATAATGTTTTACTTATGTTTTTTTGAGCATGAAAAGGATATATTAAAAATTTAAAATTCCAAAAGTGGTAACCGATTTGGTTTTAATAGGTTAGCCCCCGAATCCATGATATCTGGTTTTAAAAGTTTGTTTTTTTAAAAATCAAATTTTCGCAGACTAGTAGCTAAGTTAGGATCAACCGACCCACTGATCCTAGCTTTTTATTTTTTCCCGATTTATATCGGGTGGCGACTCTAAAATTTTTTTAAAATTTCTTTTAACCCCTAGTCGAGGATTCATGTTAAATGGGTTCGGGTTTAATGTGAATCGGGTTAGGAGAAATGAACCAGATTAAGAATAGTGGAAAAAATCCAGGCTCGACAAGTATACATTAGACCTCGTACTACAAAAACATCTTATGAATGATTTCATGGTAGAAAACCATCCGTTTCATACTTTCATGTGTTTGGTTGTACATGTTTTGTGAAAAATAATACACATAACCTTGGAAAATTTGATGAAAGATTAGATGAAGCAATTTTTCTTGGATATTCACCACATAGTAAAGCATATCGTGTGTTTAACAAAACAACAAAAATAGTTGAAGAATCCATAAATGTAAGGTTTATTGATGAAAAAGATGATTTTGATGATGATGATGTACTAGCTATTGAGAATAAATCTAATGATATGAATGAGAAGATGGTTAATACAACTGATATACATAATACTGCAATTCTACAAGAATCCGCTGAGGCAGAAGGTAAAGCAGAAGGTAAGGCAGAAGGTAAGGCAGAGGGTAAGCAAAAGTTAAATTTTGATACTCCTGAAAGCTCAAAGGCTTGGAAATATAAATCTTCACATCCACCAAGTTTAATTATTGGTGATATTGAATGTGGAACTAGAACTAGATCTAAGTTACAAGAACTTGAAAATCATTTTGCTTTGATATCTGAAATAGAACCAAGTAACATAGATGAAGCATTGAATGATGAAAATTGGATAAATGCTATGCATGAAGAATTAAATCAATTTCAAAGAAATAATGTTTGGAACTTAGTCCTAGACCTGAAGATAAATCAATTATAGGAGCTAAATGGGTATATAAGAATAAATGGATGAAAATGGTAAAATTGTTAGAAATAAAGCAAGGCTTGTAGCTAAAGGATATTCTCAAGAAGAAGGAATAGACTATGATAAAACTTATGCACCAGTTGCTAGATTGGAAACTATAAGATTATTGCTAGCTTTTGCATATTATAAAAAATTCAAATTATTTCAAATGGATGTAAAAAGTGCATTTTTGAATGGCTATATTAAAGAAGAAGTGTATGTTGAACAACCACTAGGATTTGAGGATACATTTAAGCCTGATCATGTTTTTAAATTAAGAAAAGCTTTGTATGGTTTAAAACAAGCACCAAGAGCATGGTATGAGAGACTTAGTGAATATCTCATAACTAATGGATATCAAAGAGGTACTATTGACACTACTTTATTTTTAAAATATTACAATGATGATATAATTGTTGTACAAATATATGTTGATGATATAATTTTTGGATCTACTAATGAAAAATATTGTCAAGAATTTGCAAAGCTAATGCAGGCTGAATTTGAAATGTCCATGATGGGAGAATTAAATTTCTTTTTGGGATTACAAATCAGCAAACACAGGATGGAATCTTCATTCATCAAGAGAAATATACCAAACAAATTCTGAAAAAGTTTGGATTTGAGAACTCAAAAGAAGCTGCTACACCAATGAGTTCATCTATAAGGTTAGATAGTGATTCCAAAGGTAAGAAAATTAATGAAAAACTTTATAGAAGTTTAATTGGTTCTCTTTTGTATTTGACTGCATCTAGGCCAGATATATTGTTTTCTGTGTGTATTTGTGCAAGATTTCGAAGTAGTCCTACTGAAACTCATTTAAAAGCTGTCAAAAGAATTTTTAAGTATATTGCTGGTACTGCAAAATTAGGAATTTGGTATCCTAAAAATGAAAATTTTGAATTAATAGGATATTCTAATGCTGATTATGCAGGATGTAAAATTGATAGAAAAAGTACTTCTGGAACTTGTCAATTTTTGGGAAATAAATTAATTTCTTGGTCTTCCAAGAAACAAAATTCAGTTGCTTTATCTACAGCAGAAGCTGAATATGTCTCAATTGGCAATTGTTGTGCACAGATTCTTTAGATAAAACAACAATTACAAGATTTTGGATTAAAATATAAAAATATTTCAATTAAATGTGATAATACAAGTGCAATAAATTTAACAAAAAATCCCGTACATCATTCTAAGACTAAACATATAGAAATTAGACATCATTTCATAAGAGATCATGTAAATAATGGGAATATTAATATAGAATTTGTCTCAACTGAAAATCAATATGCCGATATATTTACCAAACCTCTGGATAAAATAAGATTTGAATTTTTACGAAATGAAATTGGAATATGTAATCCTTTTAAAAAAGAAAAAAGGAGGAAATTGGTGGTATTTTTTTTGGGAACATGCAAATAATGTCCCTCATTCCCAACGCCCTGCTACTCAAACGTCACCCTCTGATCATAATCAAAAACACATCTTTACTCTCTTTATTCTTCATTTCTATTCTTGATTGCTAAGTTCTTCATCATCCTTCAAAAATTTTCCTACAATGTCTTCACGCAAGTCATTCCGACTAGCTTCTAAGGGGTTTAAGACGAAACCAGTAGAGGGAACTATATCAGTAGAGGATGATCCCTCGGACTCCGAAGAAACCCTAGAAACGTTGACAAAGGAAGGAAATCGACGAGAAAAAAGGTCTAAGATGGAACAAGATCAACAAACCAAGAATGAGGACCAAGAGGAAGAAAGAAAGGAAGAAGAAACTTCCTCAGAGGAACCCATTGCTTCCTCTGGCTTCTTATCAGAGAGTAGTTCAGAGACTACTCCTTTTACTCCTCAATCACAAAAGAAAAGGAAAACGACTCCTCGTACTTCCAAGATAACTCCACAAGTAAAAAGATAGAAACTTTCTTCACGTAAGATTCTCGAATGTTCTTTTATTGATGTTCAATTCTTGAGAGAACATGGATTTGATTGTAAGGAATGGCTTGGACGAATAGGATGTCAAAAACTATGTAGTCTTTCTGATATTGTAGATGGTTCTTTAATCCATGAATTCTATGATAATCTTCAACAGTTGGACGAGTCTGTTCTAAAAACAAAAATAAGAGGAAAAACTTTTTCTTTAAATAGGACAGATTTGATAACATGTTTTGATATGAATGATCAGAAGGATGATATAAGGATTCTACAATATGATAGAAAATCGCTATACAAAGAGTTAAATGATGGAGTTGGAAACTTTGTAGAAAAAGATATTTTTTCAACAGAGTTTGAATGGGTTGTGAGGTTGCTTCACAAGTTAGTTATTGATTGCATTCTTCCTAAACATGGCAGTACAACATCTATTTCAAAAGAGGAGGCCATTGTTATATTGGCCGTGAAGAAAAACTAGAAGCTTGATATGGCAGGGATGATTCTGCGTCATATTTGGAGAACTAAGAATAATAAGCCATATGGAAATATGTTAATCAGGTTATTTGAGTTCAAGAAAATACATATTTCCAAAAATCCCAAAATTCCTATTGCATTAAAGAAGATAGGTGAAACTAATTTAAAGAAAATGGGAATCCAAGTGGTGGATTATTTTTGGTTTTCCAAAGATGGCTCATGGTATCTTAATCCTCAGTATAGCAAAGGTAAATTTGATTGGGAAAAGATTAGATCTATCGCTGAGGGGGATAGTCTATCAAGCAAAAGGTTCCTCATAAGGAACCAAGGCAAAGGAAGATAAGAAGAAAACCTCAAAAAGGAAAGGAAAAGAACAACCGGTAGAGAAGAAGGGCAGAAAGTACTCCATAAGAACAGGAGGCAAGTTTGAGATCAAAGAAGGTGAAAGAGGAATCATGATAGTGACTCAGAAAGTGAATCAGAGGGTAGGACTTACCTTGATCCGAGAGGTGAATCTTCATAGTCCTCGGTTCGGATGCTAGTTGAAAAGCTCATCAGTGAACACTTCGAGTCAATCAAGCAATCTCTGATAGAATCTATTCTTCATTCTATTAAAGATTTTTGTGTTGATCGTGAGCCTAGTCATCCTCATCCTTCCTCACCTCAAGCTCAACCTGAGTATGTATCCCCTGCTGAACAACCTGATCTGCATTTTTCTCCTATACAAGAAGATGTTGCCTATGATCAACCTAATTCTGATCAATTCTAGAGTGCAACAATTCAAGCTAAGGATTCTCTCACTCCCCTGGCTATTCTTCCTTCTAATCCATCTGCAGATTACTTTTCTTCTAATCAACCATCTGAAGTGGAGGTGATACAGTTAGTTCTAACCTTTCTTCAACTCTACAATCTAGTACCAACTCAGATTCCACCAATAATCCCTCCAGCAAGACAAGTTTTTCAACAAAGAAGAAAAATGAAAGCTCAAAAGAAAGGATTTTACCTTCCTTATAAAAAAGACTAATTAATCTGTTTCTTTTATGACTTTGTTTCAAGACTTATATTTCGTTTTGGTCTGTAATGTTTGACTCCTTGATGCTTATTTCATATGCATATTTCTCCTTTTAATCTCTTTTGTGATGCTAACAAAAAGGGGGAGAATGAGGCTAGAGATGTTGCATGTTGGTTTTTGCGTGCTGAAATACTGGGAGTTTATGTGCTGAGTTTATATGCTACTGCTCTACTTGAATTTTGTTTTAACAAAAATATTTTTTTGGGGTTTTGTTATAATAAAAAAGGGGGAGAATGTTGATTTCTCTCAAGAGATGATTTTGATGATAACAACAAGAGTTAAATGTTTCTCATATAATTTGTTTAAGTGTGCATAAATGAATGTTAGCAATATAGAATCATATCAGAAAGTTTATTAGAAGGATAAATATTTTTTATATTATACATCAGAAGGTAACTCAGAGACTTGGACATAGAGAGAATAACTTTTTAGAAGGCTACTCAGAAGATATATATATATATATATATATATATATAAGACCTGCAATGATGAGAAGGAAACTCAGAAGGTACATGAACTGCACAAAATCAAATGTTTTCAAACACGTTTCAGTTTTTGAAGACCTAGCTCCAAATGTTGAGTATAAATTGGGTGTTATACTCAATGTGTTCCACAAAGTTGGATTAAATCCATAGGGTTTGTTTTAGAATTCTTAAATTGATTGAAGGAACACGAAAATACTTTTGAAGAAAATACAAGTTCAATTTGAAAAGTTCAAACTAATTTTTATTTTTTTAAAAGTAATAATTATTTTAAGGAGAAAGTTAGTTTAGAGAGAATTTACAAGGACAGAAATTTGTGGATTGTGTCCAAATCATTTCACGTGAAGATTAAAGATGAGCATGAACAGTGGATAACGTGCAGTGAATCAACACGATCAACATTAAGTCCGATTTTTCAGTTTTTGGATAAACATATCAGTTGCAAGATGTTTATATTATCATTAGAAGCTGGATTATGAAGATGAATTCAAATATTCAAATTCAAATTTAGTCAATCGAAGATAACTGGAAGCAGATTTTTCGGAAATGACTGAGCTGATTCAACGCGCAAAAAATCTGGGAGAATTGAGCCAATTGAGCTTCTAACCGTTGCAATATTTCAAATAAAAGAAGGAGGACGAAGCAGAGAAAAGAGAACAATTTTTTTTAGATCAACTCAGAAACAACACGAGAAACTCAGAAAGTCCAAGCATTCGAAATCTGTCAATTTTATTTTACTGTTCATTGAGCGAAAAATTGAGGAAACTCAAATTTTATATTCCTCTTGATTTGATTTTACTCTTTGTGAGTTGAGAGTTACAAGTAGGCTTAGTTGATTGATTGTTTGTGAGAATCAAGCTAAGTGAATTGTAGCCAAAAGATTGTCAAATACTTCTTGTAATTTCTTTGATTTGATTGGATAGTGGAACATATCGGTGAGGAGTACCGGGACCCTGGCTTGGAGCTGGAAGAGAGGATTGACGCACAAGGCGGAACCTCTATACATCGATTTGCAATTTCTTCTTCTTATCTCTCTTTATTTTCGTACTTAATTGTTTATGTTTTATATATGTATTATATGCTCAGAAGGTTAATCAGAAAGTTCATTGCATATAGATATTTACTCATAAGGTTAATCAGAGAGTAAATTGTTAGCATTTTTCTTACTCAGAGAGTTAGGTAGAAGGTTTACAAGTTTGAAAGAGTTGTTACAAATTTGATCCGAATTTTTGATTAAAGCTTTTATTTGTTAAGATTATTGTCTTAAGAAAGATTTAAAGCCATTTTAGAATAACCAAGTGGTATGAAATTTATTCAAAATTTTGAAAAGTAAATTTTATAACCAATTCACCTCCCCTCTTGGTTATCTTTTCGGGACCAACATAGTGAAAGGTGGAATTCCCACCTTAATATTCTCAATTCCCTTACGTTTATCATCTCTATTTCCTTGCCTCCTAATCCTTTCATTATTCCCATTAGATTCACCACTAGAATGTCTTTAATGACTGGATCCATTATGACTCCTTCTATCTCTAACTTCTAATTTCTCTATAATTCTTCTCATATCTTCTTGTATCCAATTAAACCTGATTTGCAATTAAGTAAATTCCTGCCCAGTCACACCATCTCCTTTACCACCATTGTGGTTGTTATTATTTCTTCTAGCCCTAGCATTACTACCATTCACGCTATTGCTACCATAAAAGGACATCTTTTCAGCCAATCAACGGCAACAACACAATTCACAAAATAAAATAAACCCATAAATCATGTCGAACAACAAACTCTATGAAACCTTTACTCTAATACCAAATCTAACGCGAGCTTGAGGGGGTTGAACCATAATCTGAATTTTTAGGGTTTAAAAAATATGAAAGGAAAACAAAAATAAGGAATGATATGGATAAAATTATTATTTGATAGGTTCCATGAACAATAAAATTAAACTAGGTTTTAATTAAATTATAAACGATATAATCTATGATCTATAAAATAACTACGATATTAAAAGAATCATAAGATTCTAATAACAGGGTTCACCATAATTTATACTACTCAAGAATTAATAAGAACTCAGTAATTAAAAAGAATCAAATCTCAATAATCATAATCACCACAAAGGGTTATACACATAAAGTGTTCTCAAAACTTAAAAACAATATGATGAACTGATCTAAATTGATGTTTACCTCCAAATGGTTTTAAAGACCAAAACAAAGAAACTTAAAAGACAAAATAAAAAAAAGCCTTCTATAAAAGAAAGGTCGGCTATAAGCTAGCGACTTACATGTCTAAAGTTGGTGTCCTTTAGTACATAAGCTGGTGGCCTTGACGTCAACTTTAAAAGTTTCAATTCTAGTCATGTTGAATGCCGATTGAAAGTTGGCGGCCTAAGTGGCAACGTTGGTGGTGTACAGTTGAAGGCCTAGGGCCTATGTTGCCAGTGTACAGTTCTGTTATTTTCACACTTGTTTTTTTTTTCTTCTGTCTTTTGTTTTCCTTTCTAATGACTTTAGGCTTGCTAATTCCTATCAGAATGTTAATAAAAAAAAGTATTATTTGATGACTATATTTGGTTGTTAAAATTCATGTCAATTTATGAAATTTGGTTGTTAAATATACATTAATTAGTTACAATTACTTCACTGAGGTAAAGAAAATTACCTTTTGTGTTACAAAAACTTGTTACTTGAATAGAATTTTAATGATTCATATAAATATTGAGTGTAGATATTTAATAAAATAATAGCTTTAGTAGAAATTAAATCAATAAGTTAAGAACATCATAGATAAACATAACTTAATTTCAAATGGCAAAAGAAACAAGCTTTTAACATAAATATTAAATAAGGATAATGTAACAAATGGTATATGAACTTTGGTAAAATATGTAATTAGATACTTCAACTTTGAAATCAATCAATTTAGTATCAAAACTTTAAAATTGATCAATTTAGTACATTTGTTAAGTTTTTTCAAGTATTAAATTGATCAATTTTAAAGTTTAAGTACCTAATCGTATATTTTATCAAAGTTTATATACTATTCATAACATTAATCCATATTAAATATAAGTTTCTAAACTAATAACAAAGTTTTTTTAATACAAGCTCGTATTCCAAATCATAAAACTCAATATATATATAAATATATAAATATTATACAAAGTGCAAAAGGAACAATATAAACATCTTGTCCTTGAACTTGACATTGATAGTATCGCTGAGTCATGCCATTTCCATAGACCTGCAAAGCAAAAAAAAAAAAAAAAAGGAACAATAGAAGACATTACTGATTGGTCTAAAATTTAGTATAAACATTTCTATTATTGATTATCTTAATGTTTAATGTAGCTTATAATTCATGCTAATGAAAGGGTTATTTATTGTTAATGAATATAGTATTAAAAGAATATAACCTTTATGTCTAATACTAATAAGTAGGATTAGTGAAAAAAAGAAAAAAACTATAAGACTTTCATGTCCAGTCGAACATAACTCGTCAATAGGATTTAATACAAACAGACATCTCTATTGCTATTTAGCCATTCAATAAAATATGAATTTGACACTTATCAATTATATATACATAATTAATTTTATGATTCTCTTTCTTTAACAATATGAAAATAAGGCAAAAAAATTGTAAAATTCATAGATGTTAAAGAATGAATAAAATTTGGTCTATTTAACATGTAAAATTCAAATGCAAACCCAATCTTTAGGTTATGGGAAAAAAATAAAAATAAAAATAAAAATAAAAATAAAAATAAAAATAAAAAAACATTTTGTGACGTAAACTTTAATGAAGTTGACAATTAAGTATGTGAACTTTTAAAAATTCCAATTTCATACACAATTAAACTTTTCGTATCTTTTTTTACTATTTTTATTGACACCATTAAAAACGTTATTCTATGTGAACTTGTGGACTAATAGCAGTCCGACACCTATCCATTCACTAAAGAGTCAAAAAAAAAAAAAAGTCTCTCTCTGTCTCCTCTTTGCCTTATCTCTCCATTTCTCTTTTCTTTCTCTACTTTCTTTGCTTTCTCTCCAAAAAAGGGAAAAGAAATTATCAAGAAATAGAGTACAAAAGTTCAAAAAAATGAATTTTAACTTCATAATTCCAATACAAAATCAAAATTTTTGTTTTTGAAGAAGAGTGAAGCCTAATTTGTTTCAATAGTTCATTAGATGCTTTTATTTCATTAGGAAAGACAACCTGTGCACAAACGATGAGAAGATTCCTTAAATCCACCATCTTTATGTTGTCCCATTTCTTAGCATGTACACCAACATTAGAAGCCCATGATTTCCTTGTCAATGAGAGGGCTCTAGATTGTATCTTGTCATCATTGGAAGGAAGATCGTTTATGTGTGTAAACAAAAATAGTTTATCATACAAATCTGAAAGCTTGTCCTCTTGCACAAGTAAGGTAGACACTTTGCTTATTCCCTCTTCTTCCATCTATATCCCACCTTCTCGCTCGTGATTCTTCCTTCCCTTTGAACCATTCACATCCATCTTTGCTATTGCAAATTCCCTTGGCATCTTGAAAAGTTTCCTTTTATCCTCAACATCTACAACATGAATAGGGCGAAATTGCATATAAAACCTTAAACCTAAACAAAGTTTTAAAATTTATCATCTTTTAAATCCTCAATTTCACTTTCTAAGATAAAAATCAAACCTTATTTATACCCACTAATCATACGTTTCCATGTGGGTTTTCATCAAGAAAAACGTAATTTTACATTAATTCAGCTAACTTAAAGAGCATAGAGTAAAAATTAATCCAAGCAAAACAATAATCACTCACAAGAATATGATAATCAAATTGAAATTGAGCTGAAAACTGCACCTTTTTGATATGATAAAAGTTTAAATAAAAGGAAAAAAAAAAATAAAAGCCTTAGATATTTGGAGATATATCGAGTAAATGGTAGGTGATTGGGACTCTTTCTTTTCTTTTTTTTTTTTTTTAATATTTTTCTGGATTTTGAAATTTATAGAGAAGAAAGTGTCAGCAAATACTTCATCAACGTGAAATCTTGATAATTAATACCAAAATTCAGCAAAATCATGCACCACCGACGACCTCTTGGATAAAGAAAAAAAATTTTTTTGTCCATTTTGCAATATAACTAGAAAAAGAAAAACAAAAATTTCAATTTTGTGTTCAAATTATGAAATTAAAATCTGTTGTTTTGAACTTTTGTTCTATGTTTCTGGATTATTCCTTTTCCTTTTCGAGAGAGAGAGAGAAGATAATTGGAGAGAGAAAAGACAAAGAAGGAAGAGATAGACCCTTTTTTTTTTTTTTTGGCTATTTAGCTAATGGACATATGTCAAACCGCTATTGTCCATAAGTCTACATAGGATAATGGTGAAAAGCAGTACGAAAAGTTTAATTAGGTATAGAATAGTACTTTTTAAAAGTTCAAGTGCCTAATTATCTATTTCCTTAAAGTTCAAACACCAAAATTTATCTGTTTTCCTAAAAAAAAAGTTAGAATAAATTGAAAGGAAAAAAAAAAAAACATGAAAAGAGAAAGAAAGGAACGCACTTATGAAGGATGAAGGTGATCATTGTATATGAGGATGACACTGGTTATAATTTCTTTACCTATGTATAAACAATCAATGGCAACTTAATCCTCTAAAATAAGGTCTTTTGAAATTGAATTGTGTTTTACATACACATAACTAAAAGGAGGGTTCATTACAAAACATGGTCAGTGTTTTGAACATTTTTGCAAATATATGACCTGTGTTATATTTTTTGATAATTATGTAATTCGAGTTTTATATAAAAGTGTCAATATTATTTAATAATTTTAGAATGACAAGTGTCAATATTTTATTGGCTATAAAAATTAATTTTACATTTTTTGCAATTTTCTTATTTTCAAAAAATATTTTTTAATATTTAATTTTATTTAGTATTATTTTTTATTACATTAATTTTTTAGACCAATAAGACTAATGCATTTCTTTTAATAGTAATTAATAATATTGACACTGTTTTATAAAACTCGGATAACCTAATTGTCAAAAAAATAACACAGATCATGTGTTTGTAAATTGGTCAAAACACATATCATTTTTTGTAATTAACCCCAAAAAAAGAGCCAACTTTATGTTAAAGTTATGGAAAAGAATAAATAAAGAACTAAACATATAGATGAATGCAAGAAAATGACATAATTAATAACAATATATAATTACTAAATCTTGAAGTTTAGAATGTTTGATAACTATGGGAGGAAAGATAAGAAGGAAAGAGGTGAAATTGAGAAAGAAAGAAAGGAAAAAGAAAAAGAAATAAGAATTCTTATAGCACAGAAACAAACCTAGGGTTTTAATAAAAGAAATAAATTTGCTTCCAAAATTTTGAAATAGCATTCAAAATTTTATTGTCTGCTCACTTAAACTTTGTTTGAATTTTCGCATTTACTAATCACCTCATTAAAGAGTAGAAACAACTTTTCTGAGGGAAAATAAAGAGGAGGAAGAGAGAGAGGAGAGTTAAAAAAATAACTACTCTACTTTATTATATGAATTTTTATGCGAATGATAGAAAATTCGGTTAATAATAGTGTGTGTGTATATATATATATGTCTAACAAATAAATAACATATATGTAGTGCATATACATAGGTTTTAACATTTAATTAATTGCATATGATATACATAACATATATAGTTATAATGTATAAATATAACCTATATAACATATTTTTTGTTGTTTAATACATATATAATATATTTATTATATATGTTTTATATCTCTAACACATTTATAGTGTACTTAACAAATACGTTAGACTTACTCATAGAATTTCATAAAGGTAGTGTATATAACAAATATATAATCTATATATATATATATAAACGATATTCATGTAATATTCAATCTACATATATATATATACACATTTTATATTATATAACTTATATGCATATGATATATATAGCATATATAATAAATATGGAATACACGTAACATGTAACTAATATAGCATATACATAACACACATATATATAATATTATAACATATATATATATATAATATTTCATTAAATATATTTAATTAAATTATATATTCTATAATATATTATGTACTATAACATATATACATATTTTTATAAGATTGCAAAGAAAGAAATCTCGATATATTAAAACTACATTTTAATTTTGAGGCTTCAATGTTAATCTTATTCTTTCCTTTTCTCTTTTTTATTTTTTAATAACATCCATATATGAAAAACATAGAGATAATTTCTTATTTAGGACACTAATTGAAATTCATTACATAAATAAGGTCAAAATAAAAACAATTACCAAAATACAATAGCAAAATCATGTGTACAAAAATAGATATACAGAGGAAATATGAATGCATGTATATGATGTTTGTAATAGGTGATATGTTTAGAGCTATATCGTGTGTAAAATGAGCGATATATATATATATAAATATATATCTCCCTTTAATGGAAAGCGATATAGGTACGGTAGTAAAACTTCATATCATGATTTATGCGTGCGATTTGTTTACGAAATTCCATATCTTGTTTCACAAACATGATTTTGTTGGAGGATATTGCTAATTTATTTCTCACAACTTGTATATTGGTAATTTATCGTGTAGGAATAGCATACATGTGTTAGACCCAAAAAATAGGTTTGAGAAAACATAGATAATATACATATATATATTTATAACATGACTGCAATATATTTTTACATGTATTTCATGTCATAAGCATTTAAACTATGTCTTATAATATGAGTTTAGTGTGGGTCTTGTTCTTTCTTTCTTTCATTATTATAATATTTTTAACTAAATTGTCATTGTTTCCTTAACACTTCAACATTTGCTTCTAAATACGGGAGAAAGAGTATAATGGAAATCACAATTTTATTTTAAGTGAATACCTATGTATTGAATGAGCTATAAAAGTAGTAATTAAAGACAATTTTCAAACATCGTTCTAACTTGGTAACCATATTTTTACTTATTTAAGAATTTTTAATAAAATCTTTTTGCTACCAACTTTCAAATTTGGTAGCCAAAGAATTTCCACTCTTTCTAAAATTTTCCTCGTAAACTATTAGCTACAAATTACTAATTTGGTAGCTAAAAACAACATTTTGCTATCAAAATATATTGGTATCTAAATGTTCAATTTGTTGCAGTGCTAGATGGCAAAAGTACTCAACCTACTTTTGTTAACCACTTGAGCAAGTGTTATTACTGAAATCCCCTAGATTCCCAACATATTGTTGGAGTGTGAGTACTCAACTGTTCTTTTTGCCATGCCTTGCTAGATCTAAATTAAAGATCTAAGCATTGATTACAAAAACAAAACATGTGTTTTGACCAATTTACAAATATATAACTATGTAGTGTTTTTGTAATTAACCTAAGATTTAAATTGTTGGTGTGGCATTTATATTTAGACTATGTGCATGTGATCATATTATGTGCACTTGTATTGCTATTGTATTAGGCCTCGACTTATTCTTTTCTTTATATGTGATGATTATCTCGAGTATGAGATGGATCTAGGTGAGCTTATTGACAACTGTAATGGCTAGGATTGCGAGAATCTATATACTTCTAATGAAATTTATTCTTTATATTTTTTAAGTTGTATTTCTTTGAGAATCTGGTTTTGAGCTTGTGATTTGCATGATTTCTTCTTAAACACCGTATATTGATACTTAGCCACCTTTGGTATTTTTTATACTTATTCCGTTGCAATATTAATTGCTTTCAAAATCTAATCCAATGTTTTCAAAATTTTAAATTGGTTAGAAACAATCACAGTAAACACTTGAAGTAATATAATATTTACATATAATATCTAAGTGTATACGTAATAAAATTGAAAACGTTTAGACCTTATTTGAGACATAACATTTACTATATCAAATAAAGGGCTACTTTGTTCAAATGACCTAAGGGTGCATTTAAAGTGGTCCTCATTGGTTCTCATTCCCCTTTTACCATACTTCATTTAAATAACTTATACTAATGTTTGAATGTCTTGGATTGACATGCAAAGTAAAGGTCTATAATGCACTTTGAGACTTCTCATTAATTGATGACTTGCCTTGTGTTTGCACCGAACACTTGTAACGTACTTCGTGGCAACATGAAAGAGGTTTGTGACTCCAAACAAAAGCTTATTTCTTTTGTTGTAGAGTCGATCATCATTGTTTGAACCAAATACAAATACGCTAATCATCAAGCTATGTAACTTTTTAAACAGGCTTGATAGTACTGTAATTCCATCAATTAATAAAAAAAAATCACCATTTAATTATTAAAATATAGAATTAGAAAAAAGTCTTTTTTGGTACCTGAGTTTTGATGAAGTAATGAACAATTAGGTATTTGAATTTTCAAAAAAAAAAAATCTAATTTTATATCTAATTAAATTTTTATGCTCTTTTCTTTTTAGTTACTTGAACTTTAAAAAAGTTAAATTTTATATCTAATTAAACTTTTCGTTTTCTTTTCACTATACTTACTCTTTTAATGTATCTTGAAATAGTTAACATGCGTCAGACAGCGATCGAATAGGTAGTATTTAGAGGCACGAAAAATTCATTTAGATATGAGATTTAACTTTTTAAAAGTTTAGGTACCTATTTATCAATTTCGTCAAAGTTCAAGTGCCAAAAGAGATTTTTTCCCCATAAAATATTAAAGCTTAACAAGTGTAAGAGGTTTTGTTTATTAAAAGCTACAAAAGATAATGTTAAAATTCTATGGATATTTGAGAATTGGTTATGTATTAGCACATATGACCCCAACTTCATTTGCGAATTCAAGGAACATTCCAACTTAAAAAGTTTTTAAATTGTTTTTGTCCATGTAACCAATTCATCACTAGTGCTTACGAAAACCAAAATACTATTTTAATTGAGGCTATAGCCGGATTATAAAGATACATAAAACATGATAAAATTTGAAATTTAAAAAAATACAATTACGAAATTTATTCTTATTCAGTCAATAACATGCTCTATTAGTGCAAAATTGTGACTCTTATTCCTACCTCATTATTAATCTCTGAATGATTTCCAATTATGTGATTACTTGTGCTTTTTTTATGTAAAGACCTACCAATAAATATAAAATAATGTACCTTCCATCCTTAAAGTATCATTAAATTTCCTATGTTCTAACCCCATATTACCAAAGACAGACAAAACTACCAATTGAAACAACAACACAAATTACCATGATGTATGTTAGCGATTTTTTGAACGGCATGCTACTTATAACCTGTATAATTTGGTCGAAAATTATGAAACTTTTTGAGTTCATGCAAAACAAGGGAATATTACTCCGTTCAAACAAAGTGATTTAATTATGTATAATATAAATTTTACTAAGAAACGTCCGACTGAACTTTTTTTTTTTTTTTATACTTTTACTGTGGATTTTGACCAAAAATATAATTAAAGCATGCATCTATTAGTAGCATTGAGACTAAAAATGAAATATGCGTTTAGTCTTAGACGAACTTATTACATAGAAATAGAGACAACATCATTAAAACCTAACAGGGAATTGATTGCCCATTATGCAATTATATTATGCCTGTAGAAAATATCTAATTTAATTGAATAGGTTTGTGTTATAAAGACCTCGGCAAATTGTACTTAATTTCATGGAGACTGCAGTTTTGGTGAAACCAAAGAAATTCATCCCTTTTGTTTTTTATTTCTTTTGTGATTAAGAATATAAGAGAGTTTTTATAGTCCCATTGATGAGACCGTCTAGTCATCTCTAACTGTTAAAATAAATATAATAATTAAAATATTATCTATTTTAGTGGTTCGATCATAGTTGGATATGGTATGAGCCATTAAATAGTTGACGAGACTGTTTTTAGTAAGATTAATTGACAAATATGAATTTAGTAATTTTCAATGCAGTCAAAGATTGGAGCATTTATTATCCCATTGATGGATTATCTAATTAATAATCTAATCATTAAAATAAATATAATAAGTAATATATTATATATTTTAACAGTAGAATTGTAATTGAATATGAATTTAAATTGTGAAATAACAGATAGGACAATATAATTTTTCTTAAAGATCATGATGGGGAATATATGTTTGTAAAAATGAACATATCATTATCAGGCTAGCACACACTTTCTTTCCGAAAGTTTGCTTCCTGTTACTATCCTTTCTTACAATTTGTTGAAATGTCTTGGATATTATATTATTGATCCTAGCTTTAAAAGGCAATCCTTCTACTGTAATCATATTACATATCCATGCCGGTTGATTTTTTATTTTTTTTTGTATTATTAATCTTTCTAGGGTTTATTTATTTATTCGAAGCAGCACGCGGTGTACGCTTGTGCGAGCAGTTATTTCGACAAATATTTTGGGATATCTAGCCATGTCATGTCCCCTAATCAAGCAAAGAAAACTCTTGTTTACTTTAAGAAATAAATAAAAAAAATGTCCAGAAACACCCATTTTGAACTTGCAATGAAAAGGAAGTACAGCAACCAAACCTGGGAAATAAAATATATAGTATCATAATGGCGATTCTACTTACCATAAATGACTTTTGTCTCAACCTTGTACAGCAATAAACGATTTACTAGTATCATACAGAAATATTGTGATTAAGGGCAGGTATAAATTTTTAATAAAAAACGAGTTAATATCATAAATGATATCCGAATTTTGAATTTAATTAATTTTATACTTAAGCTTTAAAATTGATTAATTTAATATCTTATAGAACTTTTCAAACACGCCAATAATATCTCTGTCAAATATTTTCAGGTAATATCATTTTTAAAATTTTTTAGATATTAAAGTGATCAATTTTAAAGTTTAAATGCTAAATCGAAGAATTTCAAAGTTCATGTACATAATTACATATTTTACCAAAACTCATGTACCATTCATGATATTAGCCCTAAAAAGAGATATGACTTAAAAAAATATATAAATCATGTGTGGTAATTATTTTTATAAAATAATCATATCACTTATCCAAATTTTATCAATATTTACATATTACATATTTACAAATATGACATGTAATATCTCCTAATTTTTTTTTTTTTTTTTACATAAAAACTATGTGGTCTCCTTCAATGGCATTGATGTCAAAGGAGGTAACAATTATTCTGTACCCAAGAGCAGGTAAATTGCAATAAACGCATGATTATAGAAACATGACTCAACTGTGTGCAAAACATTAGGTTTCTTAATTACCTGTCTTTATACCTAATAAACCCTAATTAATAAATGAATGATGGTCAAAGTACTACATTTGAAGGACCCCAGATGCAATAAAGGATTGAAAAAGTGCATGGAAGCAGAATGATGGGTGAGATACAGTCTAATATAGATATAGGGACATATTATTAAAACAGAAGGGGGGAAGAATTTTTATTACTTTTGTTGTTGTTGTTGAATGTTGATGTTGGATGGTGGTGGTGGTTTGTAGTGCATAGAGGGCTCAAAACCCTAGTAAAAGTCTGAACTTCCAATCATTTTAGTAGCTGACCTTTGAACCGACAAACCACAGACTTGAAAGTTGAAACTTACACTACCCTTTTGCATTAAATTCCTTTTCCTTTAATTTTTTTTTTTTAAATTTAATAATTCCTTAATTTTTTATTATTTTTTTTTTCCAAATTTGATTTAAGCTAATGAAGGACAAGGACCTGCCGGTTATTTCCCTACATTATTAATAAGACACGTGTCTTACATCGGACGGGTCAGACCATTTGACTTATGTGACCTTGGTCAGAAACCCTCCACTCTCTCACCTTAAATAAGCAATAAAATCTAGAAAACCCATTCTTCCTATATTTTTTAAATTTATTTCTTTACCATGCCCCTCCCTGCCTTTATATATATTTAACCTTTTTATACCATCTCCCTCCTCCCGTTCCTTCCGTTCTATATCTTTCCTTCTGATTTTCCGTATCTTCCTCTTTCTCTCTCTTCTTTGCTCATCTCATGTCCATTTTTTCACTTTACCCTTCACACTTCCAAAACTCGGTTTTTCACTAAACAAAACCAGCTTCTATCTTAACATCTAATCATCTAGTTTTATGGCTGCTATACCTTCCTGTCCTTCGAATCTCGAGCTGTCCATATCAGTACCTGGCTTCGCTTCATCCCCATCTCTTCCTTCATCTGGTGAGTTTAAATGTTATTTTAATTTTTTATTTTATATGTTAGAAAACCTTCTTTGTTTATTTTTTTGAAAGTTTTTTAATGACCAAATCAATAAGAATCAAATTTAGATCACTTTTGGACCGTTTAGATCGTCTCAGCTAATCTTTTTCTTGATGGTTTTTTTTTTCTCCCCTTATGAATGAAATTGTAGGCCATAATTATGGATTTTGCAGGAGGGAGGGGTGGGGGTGTTAAAGTTTTCCTCTTTTTGGGTCGCTTTCTTTTTCTACCCTTTTTCAGGGTTTCCTATTCACGTGATTAATCATCTCCTTTTCTTGTCAAAGTTTTATCTAACTGATGCAGATACATCACATGAACGAATCATTATTAGTTTATATACATATGGTTGTCTTTTTTCATACGGTGATGGAGAAAAATTTCTGACGTGGGCATATGATGATTTTGTTTCTGGGTAGTGAAAGATTTGGACATAAACCAAGTACCATCTGGAGGTGATGATCAAGAGTGCATGGATGATGAAGAAGAGAGCAGTAATGGATCCGGATTAGGAGGCCCTCCTCGCAAAAAGCTTCGCCTCACTAAAGAACAATCCCTTCTCCTTGAAGAAAGTTTTAGGCAAAACCACACCCTTAACCCTGTAAGTATGCCCTTCCATGGCTGCATGTGTCTGTCAGTCTGTGTGTGTTGTGTCCTCCCCACTTGTCCAATTTCATGTGGTCTGTTCATATTATTCATAAAACTTAAAACGATCGAATATAACTAATACACGCCACATGAATACGGTAAACTACCAATTATAGGTTAACAAATAGGTGATGAGGTGATTAGTTTCCAAAACAACCATCTTTTACCTTCCACGACGTGTAATACTCAACTGAAGCATATTATTTTTAATAGATCAGTCAACCAGGCTTTACTCTTCAAATTTAAATTTGAAACTAGTTAAACTCCTTTATAAATATTGGTGTAATTAATCACCGGGGCATTTATTGGTTAATAATGATATATTTTGGTAATTAATTATGATATATTTTAAGGAAAGAATTATTTTTAATATATATTTACTTTTTTTTATAATTTTTTTTTTGTTTTGATTTTCCCTTTGTTTGATGAATTTGAAATGAACTTGAAATGGCTGCAGAAACAAAAAGAGGCTTTAGCATTGCAACTGAAGCTGAGGCCAAGACAAGTTGAGGTATGGTTCCAGAACCGTAGGGCCAGGTACACTCCCTCCCTCCTTCTCCTAGAAATATATTCAATAGCTAATGATATAAACCCACTTATATTACATATGACGCGTATTACTGCTCAAATTTTTTTTGTGCTTTTTTTAGTTTTTGTTATAAGTTGAAGATTTATATTAGACGATGCATACCTGGCTAGCTAACCATAAATATATAATGTGAAATGAATGTGTATATATATTTGGTGGCTTTGTGGGTGGTTGAGAGTTATAAACGTTGACAGAATATTTATAATAATAATAATAGTGAAGGATATAATCTGAATCCGATTCCATCCGTAGCAAAACGTACTACTCTTTGAATTTGATCCTTGAAAATGATATATACATACGAACAAACATTTAACCTAGGCACACTAATAAAAAGATAGGTAGACAGTCCTTGGATCACTTATCTCTAGTAATATGTTTTATTGAGAATATACCGAATAAGCATATGGAGCTGTATGCGATACTGCATGCGGCCTGATTTGCTTATATGATACACCTCGAATAGACGGTGTTGCTTAAATTGGAATACCTGTTTGTTTTTTTAGACAAGTGTCGTAGGATTAATATACGACTTTATGGTTCTTAGGGTAGGGATGTTTAGGTCATTTAGGAGGAGTCACCGAATCTGGGACCATTGGATGAGCAAAGCGCCTATGTATGCAACTACGTAAGAATTAAGATAAAAAAAGACGAATTTTCTATGTTCTTTTTAGTTTTGGTCAAATGATCATTTATTCCAACGGAGGGGGTGGTGAATCAAACAGCACCGTTCTTTCCTGCCCATGCGTTTTTTTATTTTTTCTTGTTTTCATAATGAAGCCATAGTTAAGACGTAACTTCTAATTCCAAAAGAAAAATTTATTTATTAAACCGTCATTCAAAGCAAAGAAAAAGGAAAAAGAAAGGCAACATTAATTTGAGTTGACTGCATGTTTTTTTTTTTTCCGTCCATTCACAAGGGAATATAACATTTGGCGAATTCAATGGTGGCTTAGGCGGATTAGTGAGATCATTCAATCAAATAGAAAAATAAGCCTTACCCAAAAAAAAAAAAAAAAGAAAATAAGGGTTAAAGCTATAAATTGGTGGAGTAAAGGGCCTAATTTTTATAAAAAAAAAATCACTGGAATGTGAATAATTTCAAAAAATATGCAAATTAAACTCGTTTCTTAGAATGATAAATTCAGATTATTGGGTCTGTTGGAGTTATTATATTGAACTTGTCTACTAAAGAGAATTTTTTTTTTTTGGCCATACTACTAAAGAGATCATTAAACACATAGACATGGATTTATTATGCTTGTATTAAACTTGTCTTATCATCGTTTGCTTACTAAATTAAAAGTTTGAAAACTCAGGCACATTATTATTATTATTATTATTATTATTATTATATTATTATTATTATTATTATTAACTTTAAGAAATAAAATAATAGAGATGGTGAAGTAGATACTATTTATTAATATTGGCACAGTGGT
Source organism: Combretum micranthum (assembly GCA_024138025.1). Classification (NCBI taxonomy): domain Eukaryota; kingdom Viridiplantae; phylum Streptophyta; class Magnoliopsida; order Myrtales; family Combretaceae; genus Combretum; species Combretum micranthum. Next base: position 224,712 of record JAMXBD010001966.1, on the reverse strand, counting down.
TATTCTATAGTAATGACTCTAGTTTTACTAATTACTAATTACTAGAGGAAGAACTTTTTATCATGGAAATGTGAAAAATTCGCATTTTTATATCATACTAATAAGATACGTTTTAAAGTATTTTACTATTTTAATACGCCTAGTGCTCTCGAGTAAAGAAAATAATAGTAATTTTTATATCATACTAATAAGATGCGTTTTAAAGTTTTTTTTTTTTAACATAGAATAGAAGGTATCTTTAAAACTAAAGTTTGTAGTAACATTTTGAGACAATTATTACTTACCTCCTTTTTTCCAGTCTACATAAAATATATTAAACCAAAATGAAAGAAAGTGGAAGCTATATCATTAAATTAACTAAGTCGTTTATTTTATTTATCTAAGTAGAGTAATTATTACATCGGATACCTAAACTTTATTTATTTTTATAATAAAAAATTGATCTTTACAGAAAAAAATTATGTTATATTTCAATGGATAAAATCAGTACGATAATTTTTGTGGTAGAAGTGCTTATATGTTATCTCATAAAGTTTATATAACAGAAAATATAATAGTAAAATACAAATTTTGCTCAAAAGAAAGATTATTTTTCTCGGGTAAAAAACCTAGACCGCAATTGACAATTGACTTTTCTGCGAGGAAAGACAACTTGGGAAAAAGAAAAAAGAAAGAAGAAAGAAAGTTTATTGAGATTGAGGAAGTGGTAATTAGCAAATAGCAAGTAGCAAGTAGCAATAGCATCATAGAGGGCGGCATTAAAAAGGGTGTGCATAAAGGAGATGGGACAAGACAAGGAGTTGGGATATTATGAAGCATTAATGATGGAGTCGTCTCATGTGCTGTGTCTTTGTGAAACACAGTTCACAGAACACACACACACTGCACAGTGAGCATGTTGTACTGTTCTTACTGTGTGTGGAGAATGATTGCACGACATTTATTGTTAGGATCGTCGGTGCAGAGATTTTTGCATGTCTTCTTCCGTCCTCGTGTGCTCGTCACTTCATCATCGCTCTAATAAGTGCAACCCCCCCTCCTCACCCCCTCCCCGCCATCTTTGACTGCATTATTAATTTATCTTTGGACTACCCCATCAGTACCCATTACCTTATTATTCATGATATATTAACTTATGAAATTTTTTTTCGAGAAATAATGTGTATGTGTGTGCTGATGATATAATATATGGTAGTATTTTCCTTCCCTTCTCATGAAAAATAAGGTGTTGTGGTAAATATTGTTGCAATTTATAATGTAATGGAAATGGACAACAAATAAAGGAGGGAGACTTTAGTGTCCCGTGTTGGATAAGGATGTCGCCTGAGTCTACACTGCATGAAATGACATCACAAATCACATGGAGGATCCAACATGTAGTGCTTGTGTAGTCAAATATAACCCTAGTTTGTGTCGGTTGTACAAAGAAAACATAAGTAGTCTGGGCATACTTAACTTTAGAAATACTTTAAATTAAACTTATAAACACAATAGTATTTTCCTTGAAAACTACACTGGTTTTTCTATAATTATATTTGTGACGAAAAAAGATTTAATCAACATGATCCACTACTTGTGTAGATGAATGAAGATGGTAAATTATTCATTAATTTTAGGTAAACAAGTAATGGAAATGGTGCATAGTTTTTATAAAATTATATGCATGACAAAATTTTATGGATAGTTAATGTGGCGTATTACGTTTAAATGAATCTTTTATGGCATGACTGTTGGGTTTGCTTTACTTGAAAAATCCTACTGTTGCAAGGTAAAAGAAATGTTTTTGATAAAATTGGTGTATACTAGATGTACCCATTTAATTTTCGGATTGATTAAGAAGTAGAATGTGTGTATTTATATCTTTAGGTGTGAACTTCCCTTGATGTTAAGAATTGACCCAGTAATCAGAAATTTGAAACCCCATTCCACACTCCAAAATCGATACAAGGAATCGGTATTTGTGACAAGCATAGTTTTACCTACCAAGGTTATGGATTGACCACGCAAAGACCTCTTTTGTTCCTTCCATGCATCAACGTATTCCACCAGTGGTGGAATTTAGCTTTTAGTTGAAATCTTTTGCCCTCACCCAATCACATTGTACCTTACCAATATGGCCAAACATGGTCTTTTAATTTTATTCATAGGTTAATTTGTCTAAACTCTAATCTAAAGTTTAAGGTTGGGATTTATTCCTTAATGAGAAAAAAAAAACCAGGATTACTTGGATACTTCATTAAATAATATTTTAGTGAAACATATCTTATTATTATAGCTACCTTGTTCACTGATGATAACAGCTTATTTATCGTTACAATCGGGTTAGACTTGTTCTTTGCCAAATAATAGTAGATTTCTTTCATCTTTTTAATTGATGAAGTCTCTAGGGTATAATTAAGTCAGATAAGAGTTGTACTTGGTTCATCTTAATGGTGAAAACATAAAATTATAGAGCTGCTTTTGTTTATATATTCTCAAAATAATGTTGCTATTCTCTTGTGATTTGGGTTATTGATTGAGGCCTTTATATTAATATTACTATTAAAATGGATTTATAAGAAAATTTAGAATCTCATGTTGAGATACCATATTAAAACTAGATACATTTATAAAATCATCTGCATGGTAGTTGTGATCTAGTTCAACCTTCTTGCACTTCAAATTTATTGCTTCTTTGAAAATCTTTTCAGTTATTCCTAAAAAATTAATTGCTCGTTCACTTTACTAGTAATAGAATTGCTATTGCAATTTTATTAAATAGTTATTCTTTACCCAACCCTATGAATAATAATTCAATACCGAAATTGTCTTTTTTCTTTTCAAAATACTTTTATTTGAATAAAAAGTTAACAAATAAAAATCCTATTACCGTCCTAATCTATTTCTCTGTAATAGTAATTTTTTTTATAGTTTTATTTATTGTGAAGTGAACATATAGTAAATGTTAGTCTAGGCTTCCCTTAACTGTGATCATTCCATGGAGGGAAAGGTAGTATTCCTACAAAATTTTTTCCTTTTTAGGAGCAGAAAATTGCACAAAATCTGAATTTAGTTTGAAGAATACCAATCACAATATGGCATAAATGAATTTCTATCTTGGCATGTGAGTGCCCATTTTTACATGGTCATCTGAAAAGATGGAAACTAGAGGCTAGGGAAAACGAATGGATCAATTCATTTGTGTTCTTGTCGTCATGCCCTAGAGGGCTTAGCCTTTGGGTTATAATATACAATACAATAATCAATACGTGTTAAAAGAAAAGATGGGTTTGAAACAAAAACATGAGAAATTGAGAATCATCTTGGTATATCCCATGTACTATGTGGTGTGACATTAGAACCAAAAATGTTGTAAAAGTAACGTGTCGGCAAAACACACAGGAGTAAGCTGAAGCAGACAGAAATGGAATGCGAGTACTTGAAGAGATGGTTTGGGTCATTGACAGAACAAAACAGGAGGCTACAGAGGGAAGTGGAGGAGCTGAGAGCCATGAAAGTGGGGCCACCAACCGTTCTCTCCCCTCACAGTTGTGAACCCCTTCCAGCATCAACCCTCACCATGTGCCCACGCTGCGAGCGGGTCTCTTCACTCTCTATGGACAGCAGGACAGCTTCTGCTCCCCCCAAACCCACCACCACAACCAACTCCGCCGCCACTTTGTCTTCCAATGTGGCTGTGCCGGCTCTTCAATCGAGGCAACCTTCAGCGGCTTGTTGACCTCCTCTTAATTTTTTTTTTTTATGATCACTAGATACGACTAATCCGCCACCACAATAGAAAAAAGAAAACAAAAAAGGTAGAGAGAGAGAGAGATTTTAGGATGTTTATACTGTAGATCTTGGTTTTTTTGTTTTAACTTTTAACATTGGCAAGAACAATCATGTGTGTTTTGGGGGGGACAAATGGGGGACAATAGGGGTTCTTTTTGATAACATGCTATTGTATGGAATATATATTATTATGTCCATTCCATTTTACGTAGTTGAGGAATGTCACCAACGTGCCAAGCATGATATTTAAAAAAAAAAACAAAGAGTGCGCATACGGGTGGATGCCTTGCCGTGCGTGCTGGCCGACGCAACCGGCATTTTTCTCGCTTGGGTTTTGCCTATGCAATAGTGTTAGGCCATCATCCTTTTTGGATTTCGTGATATCTACAATTATGGTTGATTTATTTAGCATTTCTGATTTATGGACACGATTATAGGAGAAATATTTGTTGTTTCAGAAATATTGTTTTCATCTTATTCGGGCCAATATATATTAGATACATATTAAATAAATTTAAAAAATAAATATCTTTAAAAATAAAGCAAATAGTTACTATTGTTTTATCTACATATGTTACATTATTATTACCGAGGAGAAGGTGGGGATGTGGTGGCTAAAAGATCACAGAACTCTTTCCACAATTACATGTTTAAAATTGTCACTTGTAATATAAATGTGATGTATATTAATAGACGGACATTTTAGGACTAATTTATAAATTAACTCTGTTTGAGCTCTCAGTCCATTTGCCCTTTACGATTTCATGTGGTATGCAGAACATGATATGGCGTCAAGATTCGACCTGGACTAAACTCTTTCGTGATAATCTAAGTTCTTTCTAACAACAATACAAATTGGAATCTTTAAATGCACACTTAATAGATCCAAGCAGTTCTTTGTGTAAATATGTATAGATTTTGACATTTCTTTTAATATCATTCTTTTGCAAATTTTGAAATGAAGAATAGTTTGTTATTTCTTTCTTTTAATAATTTATTGATGAGTAATTAGTTCTATGAAAATCCGTATGAAATATTCACGTTGCACTTCGGTTATATGGGATGGGACCTATTATTAGGATGGGAATTCATTGATTGAATAAGTTTTGTGTCTATTTGAAAATGGAATATTATTTATTTATTATTTTTTTGGGAGCATGTAGGTGTAACTAGTTATACATAATTTTTTTTTATATATATATTTACGGTAACTTATAATATACACGATTTCAAGGTCTGCCTATAAAATATGTGATCAGATATTGATCCAATTCTTTTATTATCGTAGCTTATTTAATTTATTTATATTTAAACTTATCTTATTTGATTTATCTATATTTATATAAAATTCAAATTATTTAATTTTCGTTGAGATACTAATATATCACGTTTTCTTTGTTAAATACTTGTGGGAGGTCCTTCGCTTACTTGATGGAATCTACGTTAAAAACATATATAGGAAAAACTGTTTAAACCAAATTTGGAAGTAATTAAATATAAGTAATTTTGTATATAAAATAACAATATCAGTTCAAAACTGAAAAGGGAATTCTAAATATTTGGACTTGATTGTGGGCCTGTGAAATAGAACCTATAAAAAAAGACAAGGTTAGGAGGTTCCAGGATTTTCTAATGCAATCATTCTGACACTCAAGTTAAAATTTACTTAATGTAGAAGTAGACGAAAATGAAGTAGGCGTATTACCAATTTGGCATGTAATGGATAATGTAGTAAGATTTGAGAACAATTACCATGACCATGAGCATTAAGCCATGCAAGCACGTTCCAATTTTATCAAGAGTATGAATAGTGGAGATGACAAGAGCCTGTACTTAGTAGCTTAAACCATAGTGTAAGGATTAGCTTGCCAAGTTAAGACGCTACTTGCAACTTCTAGGAGCTTTTGGTGAGTCGGATAAGACTAGACTTGAGCTCAAGCTTGGTTCAATGGATTGGCCTAAGTTTTAGATGGGTTGGACTAGAGATGAGGAGATTATGTATCAAAATTGATCATAAAAAATATGAAATATTAACATAGATACTATATAAAAGCTTCAATTTTTCTTTTTTATTTTTTGTTATTTCATTATGAAAGTTATTTATCTTGCTAAACAAGGTAATGAAAAAAAATTATTATTATAGAATAATCATAATCATTACTTATGCCTTAAATATTATTTTTCTAGTATCTTATAACAGAAAATGTTGATAAATTTAGCATGAGAAACAAGTTTTATCGCTTCAAATATATATTCATTCATCGCATTTATGGATTGAAATCCAGCGCATATATTAGTCGACATGAAAATCCATAGCTTTTTCACTTATGATTCAACTTAAATGGGTTTCTTTAAATTCTTTTTCTATAAAATATAATGTCTAATTTTAAAGTTTTTATTTGAATTTGAATTTCATTTTGACTTATCATTATAAAGCATCTAAAACAAGTAGAAGTATTAAGCTACTGTTTTTTTCTTATACAGTTCTAAATCCTCCTGGTCTTTACCTTTTAGAATCTTCACTAAATCTTACATTTGACATATGCAATGCAATGACTTCATCTCTTTCTTCAAAAAAAAAAAAAAAAAAAAAAAAAAGGAAAAAAAGAAAGAAAGAAAGGCAAAAGAAAAACATTGGCAAACAATCCTTCGATTTCAAATTTGTAGGTGATCAAAGGTCTTTTTTTTTTTTTTTTTTTGGTTAGTAGGCCTAGATTTGCAATATTTATACTAAAAAAGGGGCCTGGTTTTGTTCGACATGCAATTTAGGGCTTAGAATTTGTATTATTTGAGCAAAAGAGGAGCTATGGTTGCTAAGTTAAGCGTCCTTTTTGCCTACGTTAGTACATTTCATGCCAATATGTGCTATGCCAGATAATGATAATGGCAAATAAATGGAGGCCCTAAAATGGGAATAATTTAGAAATTTATACACTTAAGGAACAAATTCAAGTCCTTTTTGTATGAACAATACAAATGTAGAACCTTACTTTGAATCTTTCCCTTACATAAATTGTATTAATAATTCAATATGCCATAGAAGAGTCATGGCAATAAAAATAATTATGGCTTTTAAATAAAATAGGTAAATTATTTAGAGATTTTTATAAGGAAAGAAGGATTCTGTTACAACCTTTAAAAACAAGGTTAATAAAATATTCATCCTAACTTATGAACAGTCCTTGCCATTGATCACTTACACTTTAATCTCATGCATTTGTTTAATTAATCAACCAAGCTAATGCTATTCATTTAGGTTAATATTTTATAGATATTAGTGATTGATCACTAATTAAGCTATATGACTACTATTACGGTTACCCATAAAAGTTGCACCTTCTCAAACATTCGTATTATGTAGTGAGGTCAGGTTTTTACCTTCTATTTGCTAAGTCTAGTCTAACTATATCATATTCAATTAGTTAACTTATGAACACTTATCCAACCAACAAGAATAGACTTTGGTCAACTAAATAGAGGGGAGTCAAGGAATACTCATGAATAGTCATACTTTTGATCTATTAACTAGAGAATGTATAAATAGATTGTCACTTACGTAATACATAATGTGGATCCTATACTTAAAACATAGAAAAAGAATGAAATAAAAACATGGATTTCATGATAAGCACAATCGTTATCAATGCCATGATTAGTTTCTTGAATTCTTGCAAAGATTACGAGCCTAATCACGGCTGCAATAAATATAATTGTGGAGATTATGAGCGCAATCACAACATTAGTCATAGATTTGCCTAGCATAATGAATTTCATTGGGTTCATTATGTCTATTATCATCACTATCATGTCTCCAACTTTGTTTTAATGGTTAATTTTGAAAGATTGCAACTTTTGATCAATTTTTTTAGGAGTTTTATGTGTTTAGGTTGCATCCATTCATGATAATCATTGGAGTTAATTAATAACTAATTAATTTAAAATCCAAAGGATGCAACTCATATCTAAACAATGTGAATCTTGGGAAATGTTATGATGGTTGGAATATCAATTCATGATATAAAATGTATTGCATCTGGTAGTGAATATAATTGATCATTATAATTATTCTTCTCTTTGTATCTCTTTTCGTAACCAATAACTATACAAAAACATCTCAAATTCTTCTTAAGTGTGGTTTGATACTTGAATATTTGCTATTCAAGTATCAAGATTTAGTTGTATCTTAGGGAAATTTGCACTATATCTCTCATAGCAAACTTTGTGTGAGAGGTATACATTCTCTATGGAAAGCGATTTGATTTGTGCTCCTTAGTAAATTTACTTTGCAATTTGTTTCTTTAAGCCCCTTTGATAGTTTAAAACCTAACAATCTTAGGGAATTTAGTATGGTTGGTGAAACAGATGCTGTTCTTAGAGTCATGAATCAAGACTTTGTCAAATTGGATCAATTTGATGGAACAAATTTTCAACCAATGGAAGGATAAGGTGTTATTTTTGTTGTCCGTGCTAAACATGACCTATGTGCTTGATCCGAACATAAAACCTATTCAAGATATGAAGGAAGCTATAAGTTTAGAAGAGAAAGCAAAGTTGAAGGAGGTAAAGAAGAAAAAGATGGATAATGAATTTGCATGCAGAAGTCATATTCTTGCTACATTGTTAGATAATTTATATGACCTTTACATGACAATCAAGTCTCTAATGGAAATTTGGAAAGCACTCGAAGAAAAATAATACCGAAAGACAAGGTATGAATAAATTTCTCATATTGAAGTATTTTGAGTTTAATATGATTGGTAACATCCCTATATTGGATCAAGTTCATCGGTTGCAAGTGCTTCTCAATTGACTACGTGACTTGCACGTAGTTATTCTTGAATCTCATCAAATGGGGGCAATTTTATCGAAATTACCTCTCAGTTGGAATGATTATAGGAAGAGACTACTTCGCATAGAAGAAGGTTTCACAATTGAGAAAATTCTTAGGCATGTGCATAGAGGAAGAAACTCAAAAGTGTGATTCAATAAATTTCCAAAATAATTCTAAAGTGAACTGTATGAAAGATGGAGAAAACAAGAATTCCAAAAAGAAAAGGAAGGCTAGTGAACCAAATGGAAAGAAGAAATTTTGAAAACAAATATGATAAATTGATGTATATTTTTTTATTATTCATTATAGGCTGAAACATACAAAGTATATATATGGTTAAAATTCTTAATTAGTTCTCTAGAAATCTGCTTATTTAACCTTCTATTCAATGTCTATGATCTGTTCACACATTTATAAGGAAATAACATTAATAGGTATTCCATCTTTGATAATTTCAACAAATCATCAATAATCTTAACACTCTCCCTCAAGTTGGTGCATATATGTCACACATGCCCAAGTTTTCTAAGAACTTTGAGAATATTCGATTGGATATTGCTTTGGTAAGGATATCAACTAACTAATCTTCTGATCGGATCTTTGGTAATTCCACAACTTTTCCACCCAAATTCTCTTTAATGAAGAACCTATCTACCTTGACATGCTTTGTACGGTCATGTTGAATTGGATTATAGGCTATATCACATGCTGCTTTGTTTTCACAATAAAGTTGAATTCGTTGCTTTAAAGGATAGCCTAGATCTTGTAAGAGAAATTTTAACCTTAGTGCTTTACAAATTCCTAAGGCCATTCCTCTGTATTCAGCTTCTGCACTAGATCTTGCAACAACGTTCTATTTCTTGCTCGTCAATGCGACCAAGTTTCCACCCACAAAAGTAAAGTATCTCGAAGTTGATCACCCATCATCAACTGTTCCGGCCCAGTCAGCATCTGCATATACCTCGATATTTTTCTTGTTAGTGTTTTTAGAGAATATAATTCCCTTTCCAAGAGCAGATCTTAGGTACCTTAAAATGCGCATGATTGCATTCATATGTTGTTCACTTGGATTATGCATGAATTAACTAATGACACTTAGAGCATAAAGCGAGATCTGGTCTTGTGCGAGCTAAGTACATTAGTCTTTCGATGAGTATTTGGTATCTCTCCGTGTCCACAAGTACTTGACTAGTCTAAATACATAACTTTAGACCCTCTTCCATTGGAGTGTCAACTGGTTGGCAGGCTGACATAACGATTTCATGAAGTAGATCCAAGGCATACTTTCTCTGAGATAGGAAGATGCCTTTATTTGATAGAGATACTTCAATTCCCAGAAAGTATTTTAAAGAGCCTAAGTCTTTCATTTCAAATTCCTTGGATAAGTACTCCCGTAAAGCTTTCATTTCTTTTGGGTCGTTGCCTGTGACAATCATGTCATCTACATATACAATGAGTGTAGTAACTTTGACATAATGTCTCTTTAAAAATAATGTGTGATCTAAATTGCTTTGTTTGTAACCAAAGGTTGTCATGAATTTGGTGAATCTTTCAAAACATGCTTTAGGCGATTGTTTTAATCCATAAAGTGATTTCTTCAACCTACACACCTTCTATTTTTATCTTTTTGTTACCATGCATCCTAATAGGAGATCCGTATAGACTTCTTTAGAGAGTTCATTGTGGAGGAATGCATTTTTTACATCAAACTGTTGTAATGGCCAATCAAAATTTACAGCTAAAGATAACAAGACCCGGACTGTATTGATTTTGGCTACAGGTTCAAATGTCTCAATGTAGTCAGTTCCGTAAGTTTGGATATATCCTTTTGCCACCAATCTCGCTTTAAAACATTTGATCACACCATCAACTTTGTAGTTCATAGTAAAGATCCATCGACACCTAACTTGTTTTTTTCTTGTGGGACAGTCAACTAGCTCCTAAGTTTGGTTCTCTTGCAAGGAGGCTGTCTCTTCATTTATTGTAGCATTCCATCTTGGATCAATTAAGGCTTCCTGTATACTGTTAGGTATAGATATTGTAGATAATTGATTGACAAATGACTGGTTTGTTTGTGACAAGCGATGTGTAGACATATAATTGTTCATAGGATATCTTACTTTACTAAACAACTGAGGTTCATATGTGAGTTTTGGAATATCTCTACTGAGACATTATGGTAACTGTCTCATAGATGACTCTGGCACCGTATAAGGAATATTCTTAAACAACGATTGGTTTTGTGTATCAATTAAGAGAAACTCATTTTCACTTTGATCTAAGGTTTGACAATTAGGCTTCAACTCATCCACTTCTATTGTTATTGTTTCGTTGTGTAGGGTATCACCACTTAAATCCAAGTTTTAACCACTAGGGTCACCTACATTTTGATTAGATACTATCACAACATCTTCCTTAAGGTTGTATATAAGAGTCTGAATTTCCTCAATATTCTTCCCTTAAAAGTCAGACTTAAAGAAATATATAGTATCTTCATGAAAGACAGCATCCATAGTGATAAACATGTGTTTAGTAAGGGGATGGTAGCACTTGTATCCCTTTTGATAAATAGAATATCCAACAAATACACATTCTAAGGCTCGAGGCATTAACTTATTACGTTGGTGTTCAGGGAGATGAACATAGGCAACACATATGAAGACACAAGGTGAAGGTTTGAGATTGTTGGTGCAACAATAACTTTTGCAAGTGCTTGGAAGGGTGTCTTGAAGTTAATAGACCGAGATGGAACTCGATCAATGAGGTATGCTGCAAAAAGAAGCTTCACCCTAGTAAAATAAAGGCATGTGAGCCTCGATGAGGGAAGCGTGAACAACTTCCAATAAGTGTCTATTTTTGCGTTCAGCTACACCATTCTGTTGAGGTGTATTTGGACAAGTGGTTTAAAGGATTAAGCTGTGAAAGTCCAAAAATTTATGAAGTTCAGAATTATGGTATTCCCTGCCATTATCACTACGTGGCACTTGGGTTCGGGAATTATACTGTGTGTAAATGGTATAATAAAATTTCTAAAATAGCAAGTTAACTTCTGATTTGAATTTCATTAAACAGAACCAAGTCATCCAAGTATAATCATCTATAAAGAAGACAAACCAATGTGACTTTCCTAATGCAGGAACTTTAGATGATCCCTAAACATCAGAGTGAATAACCATGAAAGGAACAGGACTTTTATTTAAAATCAAAGAAAATGAAGCACGATGGCTTTTTGATGTCCACATACATCACATTTGAAAATAGAAATATCCAAATTCGTAAACAAACTAGGAAACAACCTTCTTAAATAACCAAATGAGGCATGTCCTAAACGTCAATATCAAAGTAAAATATTTGTTATCTTCTTTGGAGAACCAACACTTTCTACAGCTAAAGCCTGTTGTAATCTGTTTGAATTTTCTGACTCCATGTCCAAGTAATATAGATTCCCTCTCTTAATACCATAACCAATCATTTATCGAGTAAGCACACAATGATCAGGCCAGAAAATAACAACACAAGATAAAGTAGTAGTGATCTGAGAGACTGACAACAGATTATAATCTAAGGAGGGAACAACTAACACAAAATCAAGATGTAAAGTATTAATAAGATATGATGACCTTCCCCAACAACCGAGTGGGTATTACCATTAGCCGTGGAGACACAATTTAAGGAGCATGGGTTAAGATTTTTTACTTGTCTAACATCAAATGTCATATGATCAGTAGCACAAGAATCAATTATCCATGTACTATTCAAAGCAGGTGTAAAAGTGGTGAAGACCTTACTTCCAATGTTCACAGTGGTAGGCAATGCTGATGATGTGGGAGAGGTATCGTCTTCCTTTGTTTGAGCAGCTATAGCAATGGAAGGGCGCTTGGAATTCCAATTCTGTGTTAGGTCCTACCAATTTGGATAGCCAATCAATTCAAAGCAACGACTTTTTGAATGACCTATTTGATTGTAAGGAGTACATTTATATGTAGGTTTGTCTGAATTATTGGAGTTTTTTTTATTGGTGGCCTTGGGTCGGTTTTATGACATCTAACTATGTTAATGGTAGGAAACCATGGCAGAAGCTTCAAGTTTTTTTTAATAGAATTTTAAGATGAATTTCAGGGTTTAGGTGGCAAAGGTTTTCAGAATCTCACGTGGCTTTGATACCATGAAAAAAAAAACAATAAATTGATGTATATATTTTTTATTATTCATTATAGGCAAAAACATACAAAGTATATATAAGGTTAGAATTCCCAATTAGTTACCTAGAAATCGACCTATTCAACCTTCTATTTAATGTCTATGACCCGTTCACACATTTATAAGGAAATAATATCAATTGGTATTCAATCTTTGACAATTTCAACAAATCATCAATAATCTCAACACTATAATTATAACAAGAAAAGGCATTATGCTAAAGAATGTCAATTTTGAAAAAAGCCAAGAAAGAAGTTATGTCACTTTTTGCAAATGTAGTTGAAGATTAAGATTTTATTACCATAGTGACAAGTGAATTCAAAGCCTGACATGTTGGAATGATCATTGAGTTGAACGTGACCACAACAATCAAATTTGGAAAATGAGCAAAATTAATTCAAAGATTTCAAAATTATGGAAGACCGTGAAGTTCTAATAGGAAGTGGTACGTTGGCAAGTATACAAGGAATCAGAAGTATTGATCTTTATTTCACATTTAGAAAGAAGTTGAGTCTATTGAATGTCTTTTATGTGCCAAATATGAAAAAGAGTCTAGTCTCTATGGGATTGTTATATAAGAAGGGATTCAAAATTGTAATCGAGTTAGACAAGCTTGTACTCATGGAAAGGAATTTTTATGTAGGGAAGGGATATGCTTGTGATGGAATGTTCAAATTAAGTATTGAAATGGATAAAGTAAATGATTCTATTTATTTTGTTGACTCTTGTCATTTATGGCATGCTAGATTAGGACATATCAATTTACAAACCATGAAATATATGAATAGAAATGTATATCTATATAATTTAAGCCTGAACCATTTCATTTGTTGCACATTTTTATTATATAGTTTTATATGATAATTTATCAATCTCTCTAATATTATTATTAGATCATTTTATTAAGGAAATAAACTTATCATTGCATTTAAGAATATTGACTAAAGAAAAGAATCATTATTGCTATTTAATCTATATCTATCTATATAATTTAATTGATATTTAATCTATATCTATCTATCTATATAATTTAAGTCAGAACTCTTTCATTTGTTACACATTTTTATCATATAACTCTATATGGTAATTTATCAATCTCTTAATATTATTATTTGATCATTTTATTTAAGAAATAAACTTATGATTGCATTTAAAAATATTGAGTAAAGAAAAGAACCATCATTGCTATTTAAATCTATTCTTTTTATCTTCTATATAATTTAAGCCAAAACCCTTTCATTCATCCCACATTTTTATCATATAGTTTTGTATGGTAATTTATCAATTTTTCTGATATTATTATTTGTCATTTTATTTTAAGTGAAATAAAAACTTATCATTGCATTTAATAATATTGACAAAAAAAAAAAAGAATCATATTCTATTTAAATCTATTAATATTTATATATATATATCTTCTTCTATATAATTTAAGCCAGAACCCTTTCATTGTTGCACATTTTTATCATATAGTTTTATTTAATAATTTATCAATCTCTCTAATATTATTATTTGATCATTTTATTTAAGGATGTAAACTTATCATTGCATTAAGAATATTGACTAAAGAAAAGAATCATTATTGTTATTTAATTTATATCTATCTATCTATCTATATAATTTAATTGCTATTTAATCTATAGCTATCCATCTATATAATTTAAGTCAGAACCCTTTCATCCGTTGCACATTTTTATCATATACCTCTATATGATAATTTATCAATCTCTTTAATATTATTATGTGATCATTTTATTTAAGGAAATAAACTTATCGTTGCATTTAAGAATATTGACTAAAGAAAAGAATCATCATTGCCATTTAAATCTATTCTTTCTATCTTCAGTATAATTTAAGCCAAAACCTTTCATTCGTCCCATATTTTTATCATATAGTTTTATATGGTAATTTATCAATCTCTCTAATATTATTATTTGATTATTTTATTGAAGGAAATAAACTTATCATATTTAAGAATATTAACTAAAAAAAAAAAGAATAATCATTGCTATTTAATTTATATCTACCTATCTATATAATTTAATTGCTATTTAATTTACATCTATCCATCTATATAATTTAAGCCATCTATATGATTTAAGTCATAACCCTTTCATTCGTTGCACATTTTTATCATATACCTCTATATGGTAATTTATCAATCTCTTTAATATTATTATTTGGTCATTTTATTTAAGGAAATAAACTCATCATTGCATTTAAGAATATTGACTAAGAAAAAAGAATCATCATTGCTATTTTATCTATATCTATCTATCTATCTATCTATCTATCTATCTATCTATATAATTTAATTGTTATTTAATCTATATAATTTAAGTCAGAAACTTTTTATTTGTTGCACATTTTTATCATATACCGCTATATGGCAATTTATCAATCTCTTTAATATTATTATTTGATCATTTTATTTAAAAAAAAAATACTTATCACTACATTTAAGAATATTAACTAAAGAAAAGAATCATTATTGCTATTTAAATCTATTCTTTCTATTTTTCTATATATTTATCTATCTATCTATATGATTTAAGCCATAACCCTTTCATTCATTGTACATTTTTATCATATAGTTTTATATGATAATTTATCAATCTCTCTAATTTATTATTTGATCATTTTTATAATTTAAGTGAGAACTTTCTCAAACCTCTCCACACCCATTTGAAGGAATAATAAAGTATGATTTATCCCACGTTTTATCCCACCTTTACTTTAATTCACATTAAATTATGTAATTCCTCTTTATGCTTGGTTGACTAATTTAGAGATTTTCCACAATATGTTCCCAACAGTCTCCTTATATGGTATATATATAACATGTATGTTGTCTTTTTTATTATATGTTTTTCTTTTTAGATTAAGACTAATTCTAAGAAGGTATGAAATTTTACTGATTATATAAGTTTTTTCCTCTTGTAGAGAAATTATTTGAGGATTTATAGTTTTGGTTAGGTATTCTCTATTAAAACTAACAAAAGAACATTCATTAAGATGATAAAACAAGAAATTGGAAAGCTTCACAACACAGGTAATATACCACTATATAAACAAAGGTTATAACTTCTATTGTATAATTTTTAGATATTACATTGCTAATTACGTGAAAAAGTATGATTGCCTTTTCATCATATTGTCAATTGGCCTAATCATCAAGTAAAACACGAACAATATGTGGAATCATATAGGTAAGATAAATCTAATTATGATTATCATATAAGATTGTTGCTACAATATGATATTATCAAACATCATCCCCTTTATATGTTAGCTTTACTTAATTTAAATACGTTGCTTCTTTCATTCTACAGAGCGAAAGCTATTACATATGCCAAATTTTGTCTTACTAAGGTTTGAAATTCCATCTTACTACAATTTTTTTTTAATTTAATAAGTATAAACTCTTTATTTCATTTACTCCACTATATTTCATTTAATATGAGGTTCTTCAAGATCAAAGCTTTTGAAATGACCTGTTATACAAGGAGTTTAATCAATTGATTACCAAGTCAATTATAAAAGTATAATTTGATTAAATAAATTCCCTTCCTAATGTCTCATTTGTTTTATAGGCATATGGCCACGTCTTCAATGAAGCAAAATAATTGTGATTATGATTCATATGTTATAAACTTTGTAAAAAATAGTTACAGTATATTAGAGTGTTATTTCATTAATCTTTTGATTTATTTTTCATGTATTTTTATGCAATTTATGCAATGTTTTTAGTTTCTTCCTTTGTCTACTGATTTTGCATGCAATTAACTTTAACTATGTTGTTTATTGTAGAAGTTCATTTTCTTATTTAATTTTACACTTGCAACACGGGTGCGTCTTCTGCTAGTGTAAAATTAAATGATATGGATAACATGAATAAGTGTGAGATTTGCATTCAAGCCAAAATTGCTAAGAAACCGTTTCCTCATGTAGAAAGAAACACTTATGTTATTAATTTAATTCATAGTGACATTTGTCAATTAAATGGAAATTCAACTAAAGGAGGAAAAAGATACTTTATAATATTTATTGATGATATTTAATATTTACATATTTGTATTTATTAAGACATAAAGATGAAGTATTTGAATAATTTAAATGTTATAAAGTAGAAGTAGAAAATATGTATAATAAACGAATCAAATGTTCGTGTAGTGATAGAGGAGGTGACTATTTTTTCAAAGGAATTTCATAAATTTTGTGAAGGGAATGAAAGTGTACATCAAAGTACCACTCCTTATACACCTCGATAGAATGGATTAGCAGAACTTAAAAATCAAATATTAGTAGAAATGATTAACTCGCTAATCATCAATGCTAAATTACTTTTTAATTTATGGGGAGAAGCCTTGATGACTTAATGTCATATTCTAAATAGAATTCCATGGAAAACCTTAGGATTTGCTCCATATTAAAAATGGAAAAGAAGAAAACCAAATGTTGAGTACTTTAAGGTGTGGGGTTGTATAGCCTACTATAGAATTTTTTATCCAAAGAGGACAAAGATAGGTGCTAGAGCCTTAAAAGGAATATTTGTTGGTTGTGCACAAACTCTAAAGTGTATAGAATATTAGATCTAGAATCTAATATTATAGTTGAAACTAAAGATGTAGAATTCTTAAAAAATAAATTTCAAGGTGATCCAGTTGATAATGAAATCACACAACAAGATATTAATGGAAAACCTCTATTGAAAAGAATAGTGTAGAAACAAGTATAGAATCTATTGGAGAACCTAGAAAAAGTGAAAGAGTAAAAAAATGTAAAAGTCTAGATCCTGGGTTTGTCCATTCTTAAGCTCTTAGCTTTTTAGTAAAGGCTAACATAAATTCTACATTTTGTAAAATTCCTATTATACTTAGTGTAGATAGTGATCCTAAAATGTATCATGTAGCTATGACTTTTAGTGATGCAGCCTTTTGGAAAGAAGCAATAAATGATAAAATGGATTCCTTATTATCAAATAATACTTAGATTTTAAATGATTTGCCTCAAGGATCTAAAACAATTGGTTGTAAGTGGCTATTTAGATGAAAATATAATTCGAATGGTTCTTTGCAAATTTTCAAAGTGAGATTAGTAGCAAAAGGATTTAGGCAATGGGGGGGAATTGATTATTTTGATACATATGCCCTTGTTGCAAGAATGACACCTATAGGAGTGTTATTGACCATTGCTTCCATTTGCAAATTACATGTTCATCAAATGGATGTCAAAATGACTTTTCTAAATGGAGATCTCGAAGAAGTATGTATGGAACAACTAGAAGGCTTTGTGCTTCCTAAAAATGAAAGGAAAGTTTGCAAATTAATTAAATCTTTGTATGATTTTAAATAGACTCCAAATAATGGCATGAGAAATTTGATAGTGTGGTCTTAACAAATGGTTTTATACATAACCGTGCTAACAAATGTATTTATTTGAATTTTACAAATTAATATGGTATTATTATTTGTCTATATGTTGATTATTTATTGTTATTTGGGATGAATATGATTGGAATAAATGAGGCCAAGAAATATCTTAGCTCACAATTTAAGATAAAAGCTTTAAATGAGATAGATACAATTTTAGGTATTGAAGTGTTGAAACAAAATGAGAATATTGTGTTAACTCAATCACACTATAATGAAAAGTTTCTTGAAAAGATTAAACACTTAGTGAAGAAAGACTACATAGCTCGTTATTGAGCGAATATAGAGGAGGAGATGGTTTTATTGATTCAATAATGATAGATAGTACAAAGATTGGATACATATATATTGGAGGATTGGAGCCCTAACCCATAATGTGCAAATATTAAAATGACCTTTACATAATAAATGTATAATAATATATATATACACACTAATATGCCTCTTGAATCTTACGGTGCTAGAGTTAGCATGAGATTAGTATAATGATCCATGAAAGCAGTAGTGGAGTGGTTCTTTGTAAGGATATTTGCATTTGATGATGGGTGGGAATGTATCTGACTAAGACTTGACCTGTGAGAACCTATTCGCGCATAAAGTGGTAATCAATATCAATATGTCGTTGGATAGGAACGTTTAGGTCTCGTGAAAGGTGACAAATCAAAGTAAACTCTGCAACAACATAGGTAATGGCTTTGTATTATGCTTCAGTAGAGCTTTTAGAGACTGTAGGTTGTTTCTTGGAATGCCAGGAGATAAGATTATGTCCAAGAAAAATAGCATAGCCTGTTGTAGATCTACGAGTATTTGGACAACCAGCCTAATCAGCATCAACATAGGTAGTCAATGATGTGTAAGATGTATGAACAATAAGGAGACCCAATGTCATGGTGCCGCGAAGATATCGAAGAACTCACTTAGTTGCCTCCATGTGGCTAGTATTTGGTTGATGCATATGTTAACTCAACTGACTAACCACAAAGTTGATATTTCGTCTGGTAATAGTAAGGTATTGGAGTGACTATATAATCTCTTGGTATGAAGTGGGTTAGAAAGTAATGAAAAGCAGTGTGCACTAAGATGATTGCAAGGGCTCAATGGTGTTTTGACTAGTTTGTTGAGATGCATATTATGGCATTTTGGGAGTTCATGAATCGAGTGAGACCGGCTCAAGTGTAGGCCCATGGTATGTAACTAGCCTTGACATCTACAAAAAAATGGAGATCCCCAAGATCCTTTTATTGCAAACTGTAGGGAGAGAAGAGATATGTGATGTGCTAAAAGGTGAGAGTTATTGCTAGTAAGAATTATGTCATCAACATAGAGGAGAAGACCAAGTATATCTGAACCGTGAGAGAAGGTAAACATAAACGTGTCAGCCCTACTTTGATAGAAACCAATGTGTGAGAGAAAAGTACTAAATCGATGAAACCAAGCACAAGGAGCTTGCTTAAGACCACAAAGGGACTTTTCGAGTTTATAGAGATGGTGGGGATGACATGGATGAACAAACCCAGGAGGTTGTTTCATGAACATTGTCTCATTTAAGTGATTGTGGAGAAAAGTATTTTTGACATCAAGTTGACGAATAGTCCATAAGAAAGAAACCATAAGAGAGAGAACAAATAGAATAGTGGTGGGTTTTACAACAGGATTAAAGGTTTCAGCATAATTAATGCCTTCCTGCTGTGTGAAAACTTAGACAACATGGTAAGCCTTATAGCGCTTAACTTAGCCTTCAACGTTATATTTAATATGGTAAGCCTTACAAGCATGGCCGGAAGGAGAGAAGGATGAGGACAACTTGATACTTATGTGATGATTCTTGATGAGATGGTTGAGAACCTCTTCATATGGATGACACAATCGAGAATGCCATATTTCTCTCGAAAGGACAAAAGCAAGAAGAGCCTATGGGGATCGAGCTAGCTTGATTGGGAAAAGATTACACATGGTCTTTTATTGAAATAGAAATTGACCTATTTGGGAGTCCTTAAGGAACATGGAGGTTTTGTCGAAGCTAATAGAGTAGTTATTGTTGGAACACAATTAATGATAGATAAGAGTCTTTGTAAAGGAGAGAACAACAATAGCATTCATGAGGTACAAGGGGTAATTTGATGTTTGTATGAAAAAAGTCACCAGTGTTGGTTATGGGCATAGAGGCACCATTACCAACTAAAACCATATCAGAACCAACATAAGAGGTTAGTTTAATAAGAATACCTGCATCAGGACTCATGTGATGTGTGGCGCTAGAGTTTGTATAGCAAGTAACTTCATGAAGAGGATCAATAGAGCAAGCAAAAAATATCAAAGGTTTTGCTACATAGGACGCATCATACCTGTGATGGTAAGAAAGAGCTAAGTGTCCATGTTTCTTACATATTTGACATGTATACTTGGAACTCGATGGTCTTTTTTTGGAGGTGGAGTACTGAGTGGAATCATTTGGATGACAATGCCCCTGGCTTCAAGTTAGCTATAACCATAATCATTGTTATGGCCTAAAGATGAGTAATTTGTCATGTTGGTTGTTTTTTTTCTTTTTTCTTTTCTTTTCTTCTTCCATTTTTATTTTATTTTATTTTTCTTTTCTTTTCTTCTCCCTTTTTTTTTTGTAGAAAACTAAATTGATGAAGAATGGTTAACTAAGCATGCACATTTTCATTTTCCCAAAAAGAATTATATAACGAAGTGAAAATTACTACTACCGATACATAGTTCCTCTCTAATTACTATATACAACCTAAAAAAGAACAAGATAATGAAATAGATAATATATATAGCCACAAGGGAAAAGGCTGAATGCAGATTACCTACTCAATTCTAAAAAGTTGTTTTCTTTGGAGTCAAATTCAAAAGAGGAATAAATGATTGAAAATAAGTCTATTCTTGATGACGATGATGCTTGTGAAAAAAAATAGGGTTTATTTAACTCATGCTTTGATACCATGAATAAACATAGAGGAAAAGATTATTTTATTAATTCAATGATGATAGATAGTACAAGATTAGATACATATATATTGAAGGATTAGAGCCATAAACCATAATATGCAAAGACTAAAATGACCCTTACATAATAAATGTATAATAAAATATATATACACTAATACTTATGATGCTCATAAATTAAAAAAGAACACGTGAAGAGCAATGATACATTAGAATATGCTAGTGTTGTAAGATGTTTAATGTATTCATTGCATTGTACTAGACTTGATATTGCATATGATGTGTGTAAGTTGTCAAGATTTACAGGTAATCTTAGTATTGAACATTGGAAGGCTATATCCAAAGTATTTGGTTATTTGAAAAAAAAAAACTATGAAACTTGTATTAGTATATGGTTAGAAGATTATTCACACACAAGTTGCATAACAAATGCTATTGATAGAAGTTTGACTTTAGGTTAAATATTTACCTCAGGGGGTAGAGCCATAAGTTGGGCTTCAAAGAAGCATACATATAAAACTCATCAATAATAGAAGCTGAGTTTATAGCACTTGCCATAGTAGGTAAAGAGATAAAATGATTTAAAAATTTACTTATTGAAATAGAGTTGTGGCTACAACCATTATTAGCTATTTCAATTTTTTGTGATTGTGAAGCAACTATATCTCAAGGTTACAATAAAATTTACATTGGAAAGTTTAGATACATAGGGTTGACACATGAATATTTAAGAGAATTAATAAAGGGTAAAGTTATAACCATCACCCATGTTAAGACTAATGATTACTTGAAAAATCCATTGGTAAAGGAATTATCCAAAGATCTTGTAATAAGGAGTACTGCTATGATGGATCTTAAACTCTTATGGTTAGAAGTGATGGGAACCCTCCTTATTTTAATATATCACTAATTTCAAGGTTCAAAAGGTAAAAACAAGTCATTAATAATTGGGTATACTATAAGTACTACTAGTTAAAAAAGGATCAGATGTAGTAAACATCTCTTAATGAATAGATATTATATCTAAATCAATTTGTTTGATGTATTCCACCCATTCGAAAATAAGAGTGGCATTGCTCCTAACAAAAGCTTAAGGAGTTTGCTTTTGTAAATGTTGATGAAACTAGGATGAGTGCATGGCCTTAAACACACTACCATAAATCCATTACTTGAATGTGAACATGATTATGTGTATGAAATCTTCGATTATGACACATAGCATGAAAGTTTTAAATATTAAGCTACTTATCACTCTGCTACAACTTTGAGGAATCATACTAAGGAATAATTCAAATCTAATGAAATTATTCTTTAAACATAATCATGGAAGTGCTTATGTGTATGTACTTAATTGACAATTTAGGGGGAGATCGCAGAAATAGATTGTCAATTATGTAATCCATAATGTCGATCTTGTACTTAAAGAAAAGAAGACAAATGAAATAAAAACATGGAGTTCATGACAAGCCCATCTATGATCAAGGCTGTGATGAGTTTCTTGAATTCTTGTAAAGAGCATAGGCCTGATCATGGCAGTGATAAAGGCAGCCG
Source organism: Combretum micranthum (assembly GCA_024138025.1). Classification (NCBI taxonomy): domain Eukaryota; kingdom Viridiplantae; phylum Streptophyta; class Magnoliopsida; order Myrtales; family Combretaceae; genus Combretum; species Combretum micranthum. The sequence goes on along the minus strand of JAMXBD010001966.1, from coordinate 201,969 downwards.
TGGAGATCACAGGTGTGATCATAGATTTTCCATAGATTTTCCTAGCATAATGAATTTTAGGGGGTTGATCACGCTCCAAGTTTGTTTCAATGGTTAATTTTGCATGATTGCAACTTTTGATAAATTTCTTCAAGAGTTTTATGTGTTTGGGTTGCATCCATTCATGATAATGATTTAGGTTAATTAATAACTAATCAATTTGAAATTAAAGGATGCAACCCATATCTAAACAATATGACTCTTGGGAAAGGTATGATGGTTGCAATATCAATTTATGATATGAAATGTGTTGCATCTTGTAGTAAAATATAGCTAATTATTATTATTCTTTTTCTCTTTGTATTTCTTTTCTTAACCAATAACTGTACACATACATCTCAAATTCTTCTTAAGAGTGGTTTGATACTTGAATATTTGCTATTTAAGTATCAAGACTTAGTTGTCTCTTGGGGGAATTTTGCACTATATCTCTCATAGCAAACTTTGTGTAAGAGGTGTAAATTATTTAAGAAAAGTGATTTCATTTGTGCCTCTAAGTCAATTTACTTTACAATTTGTTTCTTTAAGTCCATTTGATAATTTTAGAACCTAATAGAGAATATATATGTAAGACTCCCTTAACTTACATTTCTGGTTCTACTTTCTTGTCACTAACCTGAGTTAATAATGATGAGTAATTGTCCATATTTTTATCATACATACACGTGTTCACATATTCATACCAAAATTCTAATAGTTTTACGGTGCATTTAGTTCGTTAGTTTGATATCGGTTTGATATCTATTTCATGTTTATTTCAATTAAATTATTTGTCAAAAACTGATACAGGTAAAAAATAGCTATTTTTATTTCCAACAAACTATACAAATTAGATGCAGATAAGATAAAAATAAGATACAAATACCAATTAGATACAAATAAGTGCAAATAAAAAACAAACCATCCAGGTAGACCCTTAACCTCTTTGATTCATATTATAATTCAATAAATTGGGTAAACAAAATGATGTGATAAAGTGCATTACCTATTGAAGTTTTTGTCATTCCTTAGATTAGGTTAAGGCGCATTCAATTTCACCATGAATAACACTTTAGCATCATACACAAAGACTAACTTAACTATTTGTTTATCGAATCATTTGCTAACCAATTTTAGATTTTGAAAACGTTCAATTAAATTTTGAAAACAATTGATCTTGAAGTAGAAAAGTAAACTTCACAAAAGATTGATAGAAAGGATACTCTCGTAAATAAGCCAACATAGATACATAATCATCAAAATATAAGTATCAAGTATCTCCAATTCTGTACGAGCATCAAAGAGTACAAAGTATCATATAGGTATCAAGTTGAACAATAATAACAAGAATAAAAATAATAGTAGTATGCTGAAAGATAAGGTTAGAAAAGTATGCTCTTGTATGTAACATGAAGTTCAGATTGCTTATTACTCTTCATGACTCAACTTGTCTTAAATCGAGGACTTTACTCCATTTTTTTAAGTGCACAAACTTTATTTAATTGAAGTTATGCACAAATCTCATAATACAATACATATCACTCTCACAAAAGTAATACTCTATTACAAATAGCAATAATTGCTCACAAAAGTACTACTCAAATTTCTTTTTTTAGGAATTGCAAAAGTAAGAGTGAAAGACAAGGATTTTGATTACAACTAGACAAATGCATGGACAGATTTAGAGGGGGGCCGAAAGCAACCCTAACTTAACCTCCCAAGCTCGGAAAATGTCAATTTTTAGGCTTTAAAATATATATATATATATAAAAAATTATAGTATTTATATTTGACAAAACAAGTTAAACCATTGTAGATGCATATTTAAGTGGTAAAAGGTTTGGTTTTGTAACCAAGAGATTATGGGTTCAACTCACATAATTATTATTTTACTTTTTCAAGATGCATTTATTACCTAAATGATAATATCTCTCTTTTTTAACTTTACTTTTTTTTTCCCACTATAACTAGTAACATTAAATTCATTCATTATAAAATTGTTTGATTTTTATCTATGTTGAATTTATATCATATCTGCATCTGTAACCTACCTATATCATATATGTATCATATTTGTTTGATATATTTATGAGTAAAACTATTAGTTTTTATCGGTATCTATTTCTTGATAAGCATTTTCTTAAAAACGATAAAAATATGATGAAAAAATGACTAGACTATGATGAAAACAAACAAACTTATCCTAAATTATCTTTTATTATTAGTAACCATAAAAATAATTACATTACTGATATTACAAATGTTTCATTTTATTATGTCAATTATTAGTAAATATCACTGATTATATAACTTAGCTTAGAACTTTTTTTTTTATAATTACTATTATGATCTAAATTATTAAATGAACGATTATTGACTAGAACATGCATTGTTATTATGAAAAAAAAACTATAGAATACCAATATTCATGTAAATTTTCTTTTTTTTTCCCTACTTATAGTTTTTTATTGACATATTTTCCTCTAATCTTTTTTTGTTGAAAATAAAAATTATATAAGTTTTATGTATTAATTTTTTATAGCAAATTGATAGATAAATATAGATTAAAAAATATGCTATGATGAAAAGTGAAAAAAATAAATAAATAAACATTCTACACAATAAATGTAGTGAATTAAACCCCTTAACTATTTAATTCTACATCCGTCATCGAAAAAATGTGTTTGATTGCAATAAGTAAGCTGAAATAACTTTCAATCATTTGCCTATTATTCAATATTTATAGATAATGGGGAAATTTGAAGAGTTTGCCTCTGCATTTAATACACCCAAAAACTAGTTTCCTAAAGCTAGGGTCCAAATGCCATCACCTAATCATATCTATCGATTGGATGCTATGCCCTAAAGGAAGAGATAAAATCAATGGAAGATAATGATGCTTTGAATCTTATGGAATTGCATAATGATGTGAAGCCGATTAGTTGCAAATGGAACCTAAGACTAAGTGAGATTCCAAAAGCAGTATTGGAAGATATAAAGTGTTTCTTGTCGTTAAAGGTTCCACTCAAAAGAACGACAGTGAATATAAAGAGAATTTCTCTCCATAACTATAAAAAAAAAAAACTCTTTTAAAATTATTATGATACTTGTAACTTATTATAATGTAGAGCTCCATTAGATAAATACAAAGACTACATTTCTTAATGTCAATATTAATGAGAAAAAACATATGGGCATAAGTACAAAATTTGAATATGATGAGTCAAAACACTTGTTATGCATTTTTGTTCTTTTAACCTACTAAAGAGTAAAGCAAGCATCCCATCGATGGAAATGAAACTTGATCTAGTGACTTTCTCTTGCAGTAATGGAAACACTACTGATCAATGTCTATATCATAACATCAATGTGATAAGTTTATTTTCCTGGTGTTATATTTTGATGACTTTATGCTAGTAACTATATAAACTTATCCTCACCTAAAAGCCATGGAAGTTTATTGTGTGAGACTAAGAAGTTTCTTTCAAACAATCTTCAAATGAAAGATTTTTTAATGCATTCTTATTTCTGGGCTATAAATCTATTATGGTCATTCACTAGACATGTTTATGCTTATCACAAAAGGTATATATTGATAAAGTACTTAGTAGATTTGGTATGAAGGGAACACTTTATAGCTAAATGTAGTTAGTTTAGCTTGCATCATTGTCCAAAGGACAACAATGAGAAGAGGGCAATCAACTAAATTTCTTATGCATTAAATAGCAAGGACTTTGATAAATATGTCATTCCCACTGAATAACATACGTTCATGTATTTCATTAATCTTTTATTGCAAAAGTTACGTTAAAAATGATAAATTATTCTCATTTAGATCAATTGCATAATTATTGGAAACATAACAGTACTTGGGCTTTAAATGGTTAATATATAATTCACATGCCTCGACTTCAGCTTCAGCCTCGACCTCATGTTGGGTCTATTTGTTTCATCATATTCTAGTAATTTTGATATAATATTTTTTAGTTGTCAAATAGATATTTGTTAAGAAATAAATATTAGCCCCAAATTATTTTAGGGTCTATTTGTTTCATTATATTCTGGTGATCGACATCATATTTTTATTATTTTCAAACAGATGTTTATCAATAAATAAATACCGATGAAAAACCGATAATTTTACTTATAAATAGACCAAACGTATATGATACAGATATGATACTAATACGTTACAAATGCAGATTTTATACAGATATGATACAGATGAAAATCAAACAATCAAATTAGACTCTTAATGTGCACTTGATAAAGTATATTGTCGAGCCTGGATTTTAATTTCCAGTTTAATTTCCTTTAACCCGATTCGTATTAAACCCTAAACCATTCAATACGAGTCATCGATTAAGAATTAAAGGAAATTTTGAATTTTAAAAAAATTTTGGAGTCGCCACCTGACTAAAATTGAGAAAAAAATATATAAACCAAGAACAAAGGGATAGGTTGATCTCAATTTTGCTACTGATCCACGAAAAAAAAAATCGTTTTGAAAAGAAAACGAAAACCAGAAATTAACTTGAGTTTGGGGGCTAACCTATTAAAACCTAAATTGTTACCACTTATAGCTTTTCAATTTTAAATTGCTTTCTTTTAAACCGTTATTTCAAATTCTAGATTAATTTCAAGGATCTAATCACTAATTTTAAAGTTATTTGAAAATATGTACAAATTTGGTAAACTAAACAACTTTTACAAATCAAACTAAACTAAGAACATCAATATTGACAAATCAAGCATCAAATTCACAAAAATAAATTTTTTACATATTTTAAGTCGTCCATTTAAGTGCCTACATACCCACGAATCGGAATCATACCACATGCAGTTTTTTTAATGAAAATTTTAGCTTGTTGGTTAATTTTAGAAATTTAAAAAATCTTATCATTTTAAATTCATTAAATTTTATTAATTTTATAAAAGTCGGTTTGCATGTGAGCCCTAAATCTATCATATTAGGTTTTAAAAGTTTTATGAAAACCAACCTTTTTATAAGTGATGAAAAAGAAATTTTTATGGAAACACAATCACATATCACCTAAATCTTATATCAAAATATTCAACATATTATTAAGAATAAATATTACTATGAGGATTATCAAGTATCAACATGCTAACATTAACAAAATAAAGCCGTATATTCATATTCATGACATGATCAAGGCTTGTACATTATTGAACTTACATCAACAAAGACAAAATCTTATCATAGTTTTATAAACAAATTTTAAAACCATCACTAGATTATGACAAAGGACATTCAATCACATTTAAATAATACACATGTGACTTTAAAAATTTACATCATAATGAAAATAATCTATTATTATTACGAGTATTTACAAAAATTCTGCTATAAGACATTACAAACCAAATCAAACTATTAGAACAATAAAGTATCATGGAAAAGAGTCGTATTCATGTTAAACATCACAGTGGAAAGCAAACATTAAGGAGAAAGTTGATTTTTATAATAATTTGGAAAATAACATCATTATCTAGAATATTTTAATTCCAAGTAATATTAATTACATATTTTATTCTTACCAATTGGACATTACACATACATATAATATTATTTAATTTGACTAGTAATTTTTATTCTTATTATTTAACCAGTTTTTTCTATTATTATTATTATTATTATTATGGTATCATTATTTAATATAATATTATTTACTGTGTACATGCATATATATATATATATATATATTTATCTATTCATATGAAATATGATGGTGATTCATGTGAACCATTCCTAAATCTTATTATATTATTAAAAAAGAAAACAGGTGAAGCAAACTTACCTGGAGCAGCTCGAAGGACAGGGACAATTGGATGATGACGATGACCGACAAGTTAGATTCTTGGGTTAGTGACTGGCAAAGTTAGGCTTCGACGGAGATTGGTCGGATTGGGCTCCGTCGATGGCGGTCAGCAAAGCTCCGGTTATGGTACTCCTGCTGCGTCAGTAGCAGTTGGATAGGGGTTTCAAAGCTCTTGATTTGCTGAACACTCTAGTGATGCTTGATTTCGCTAATTATCCCTTTTTCGTCTTTTCATTTTTTTTTGAAATTTAGTATGTGAGTCTTATTTATAGTGTTAGGATGGTGAATTAACCTCCAAGTCTTGCAAATTTAATCTGATTTCGAATCTAGTGTTTTTTAGGGCAAGTTCTTGCTCAAATTTGAAAAATTAGCTCCGATCGATTATAACTTTCTAATTAAAAGCAATGTTAGACATGTATATACCATATTATAACAACCCAAATCAACAAACTTTCCTCAAAAACAAATTTTGACGCGTTTCAAATTTTTTAGGGAAGTTAAAAAAACGAGTTTTCCCCAATTTTTAGATTTGAATTTGAGGCACTTTCCGTTGACTAAAATACATGTCTTAGGTACCAAATTAAAGCTCTCAATGCCTACTTTCTATGTGTACAATCAGTTTTTCAAAATAGGATCCGAAATTGGGCCAAAAATTTGCCCAAAGTAGGCCTTGCAAGCTGCCCAATAAAGAAGAAGTGAATAGTTTTTTTTAAATAATAATGCAATATATATGATATTATATATGTATTTATATTATATATAAAATCTTTATTTCCGACAATTTGATTTATTTTCCTAATTTTATTCATTTCTAATCCTTATCCATTAATAATTATAAAAAAATTAATCTAATTCTTCAACTTAGCCTTAATATTAACATATAATTAACAACAATTTAATAATTTGCCAAAAGAGGTGTTTATAGCTGCTCCTCTTTGTAGTGAGGTTTGTTAAAACCTTATCACAAAGATAAAGTAGATCTCATTTTGCTTTTAACTTATCTGAGATTCATGCTTTATGAATGAGATATTGCTTGAATGAGAGCTTTTAATGTTCTGAAATGCTTCTTAGATTGAACCACTTCTTGAGCAAAGATGCTTCATGTAGTAAACCATCTCTTGTTTTAAGTCTCATGTCCCAACCCGTACTTGAAATAGGGTTGTTTCCTAAGTAGAGATAGGATCGCTTCTTGAGGAAGAACGAGAATGACTTCTTGAGTAGAGGTGATTCATGTTCTGAACTGTCGCTTTGAACTGGGTGGCTTCTCGAATGGAGGTGATTCATGTTCTGAACCGTCTCTTGAACTGGATCACTTCCTGAGCAGAGGTGATTAATGTTCTGAACCGTTTCTTGAACTGGGTTGCTTCTTGAGCGGAGGTGATTCATGTTTTAAGCCGTCTTTTGAACTGGGTTTCATGTTCTCATGTCCTTGATTTTTCATGCTTTGCATTGCTTCTCAAGCTAATTTTCTAAAAACTTAGTTCTAGCAATATGTTTTAATAAAAAAACTTACCAAATTCTTGTAAAAGCTTTTAAACATGTCAGACCACTTGGTGAGGTTCGTTCATCACTAGGTTTACTCCATCAGGCTAGAGCACATTCACAGTGCCTACCCTTTGGATTGAGTATCTTTGTTTGTCTCTTGATTGTAATTTGATCCCTTTGATGGTCTCGCTCACGGGATGATACAAGAGATGATTCTCCGATGACTTAAACTTACTGACTGCTTATGTTATTCCCCTAAAACAAGCATTTTCTCAAGAAAAGCTCAAATCACAAAGTATGAGAATGTTTTTATAATTTTATCAATTGCTCAATTCCTTCTCTCACATGGTGTGCTTGGGTTTCGAGTGTTTAGGAGATGTGAGTATGAAAGAGAACATATTGATTAAGGTGAATGGCCAATGATTGATCCAATGATTGGAGACAGCTAGGGATATCTTTTTGTCGATAGATAACCAAAATTAGATCACACATAGACAAAGTAGCTAACAAATTTTCTAAACTTGATAGAATTTTCATTAATTTCTCAAGAGTAGTACAACTTGATCACATCAGAATTTACAGGGTCTTTTAAGTATGGACCATCCATTTGAGTCAAAATCAACATACCACCAGGTAACACTCTCTTCACTACATATGGTCCCTCATAATTAGGAGTAAACTTTCCTCTGTGATCTTGAACATTCGGAAGCACTTTCCTCAGGACTAAGTCTCATTCCTTGAAACTTCTCGAGTGAACCTTCTTGTTCAATGCTTGAGTCGTTCTCTGTTGGTAGAGCTGACCATGGTATAGGGTGGTCATTCTCCTTTTATCAATGAGATTCAACTGATCAATCCTATTTCTCACCCATTCAGCTTCATTCAATTCGATTTCTGCTAATATCTTAAGCAAAGGGACTTCAACTTTAACTGGCAAAACTGCTTATGTACCATAGACTAAGGAATAGGGGGTTGCCCCTGTTGATACTCTGATGGATGTTCGATAGGCCATGAGGGCAAAGGGTAGCATCCTGTGCCAATCTTTGTAAGTGATAGCCATCTTCTCTATTATCTTTCTGATATTCTTGTTGGCTGCTTCAACTGCCCATTCATCTGAGGTCGATATGGAGTAGAGTTCCGATGTTTAATTCCAAAATTTTGGCACAATTCAGACATTAATTTGTTGTTCAAATTGGTATTGTTGTCCGTAATGATCGTATTGGGGACTCCATATCTGGCTATGATGTCTCTCTTGATGAATTTAACAACGACTCCTTTAGTAACATTAAAGTACGAGAATGCTTTAACCCACTTGGTAAAGTAGTCGATCGCCACTAGTACAAATCGGTGACCATTTGAGGCTTTTCATGAGATTGGCCCTATCATATCCATGCCCCATATTGAGAAGGGCCAAGGTGATGACAATGACTACAATTCTTTGGGAGGTGCATTTATCTTGTTGGAGTATATTTGGCACAGGTGACGGTGTCTCACATGTTTAATACAATATGAATCTATAGTCACCCCAAAGTAACCGATCCTCATAATCTTCTTGGCTAGCATGTACCTATTCATGTGAGGTCCACATATCCCTTCATGGACTTCCCTCATCAACATATCTGCTTCTACCTCATCTACACATCTCAGGAGGGTAGTATCAAATGATTTTTTGTATAATGTATTACAACTGAGCATGAAATGAGTTGCTAAGTGTCTTAGTGTTCTTTGCTCCTTTGTTGAGGCATTTTCTAGGTACTTGCCTTCTTGAAGGAATTCTTTGATACTAATATACCAAAGGTCTTTCTTTGAGACTTCCTCAAAATTCAAGCAAAATGCCGATTCTTCCTCAATGCGAACTTTTAAAGGCTAGATCTCAACTCCATTAGTAATTCGAATCATAGATGTTAATGTGGCTAATGCATCCGCAAACTGATTCTGATTTCTTCACACATAGGTGAATGATATTTTTTGAATTTTGTGCCAATTCTAGTAAATATTGGTGATAAGTTACCAATTTCACATCTTTGTTCTTGTATTCTCCTCGAGTTTGAAAGATGATGAGAGATGAGTCTTCATATACTTTCAAATCATCTATCTCCATGTCAAGTGCCATCTTGAGGCCCATGATGCAAGCTTTGTATTTTGCTACGTTATTAGTGTAAGGGAACGTCAATCTTGCTGAAGTGGCGTATTAATTACCATATGGTGATATTAAGATTGCCCCAATTCCACATCTACATACATTAGTTGCTCCATCAAAATACAACTTCCATTTAAGGATGGATTGTTTTGACTCTTTATCCGAATCTGCTAGTAATATAGTTTCATTTGGAAATTGAGCTTCTCCCTCAAACACATTATCTCCGCTTGGGTTTTTAGCCAGTTGATCTACATGTGCTTAACCTTTAATTGAGTTTTGATTCACATAAGTGATGTCAAATTCTGATAACAACATTTGCCATTTAGAAATTTTGCCAATCAGTCCAGGTTTCTGGGTTAGATACTTCAGAGGGTCATGCTTTGTGTGAAGCTCGATAGAATAGCACAAAGTGTATTGTCTAAGTCTGTGCATGATCCAAACCACGACATAACAATTCCTTTCAACTTCAGTGTACTTTTGTTCTCCTTCATTGAATTTCTTACTCAAATAGTAAATAGTCCATTCTTTCCTATCTTCATCTTTCTGTCCAAGCATACCTCCCATTGATTCAGGAAGTACTGTTAAATACAAGAAAAGAGTGCGTCCAAGTGTTAAGGGTTCATTAGATATTGCTTGATCTGGTTGAATGCTTCTTGACTCTCTTCATCCCAGTGGATAGCTGCATTTTGCTTCAACAACTTGAATAAAGGGCGACCTTGTCAGTTAGTTGAGATATGAACCGAGCAATGTAGTTCAAGTGTCCTAATATGCCCCTGACTTCTTTGATCGTCTTTGGAGGAGGCAACTCAAGTATAGCTTTAACCTTATCCGGATTGACTTCAATCCCTTGTTGACTGACTACGAATCCTAACAACTTCCCTGAGGTCACCCCAAATACACACTTTTCAAGATTCAACTTGAGATGAAACTTTCGTAATCTATCAAATAATCTCCTTAAAACTTCCACATGATCCTTATCCTCTTTAGATTTAGCAATCATATCATCTACATAAACCTTAACTTCTCGATGCATCATATCATGCAACAAGGCAACCATCGCCCTTTGATATGTTGCCCCAGCGTTTTTAAGACTGAAAAGCATAACTTTGTAGCAAAATGTTCCCCAAATCATGATAAAAGTTGTCTTAGTCTTATCCTCTTCTGACATCTTGATCTAATTGTATCCCAAGAAACCATCCATGAATGAGAATAAATGGTTTCTAGTCGTGTTATCCACCAAGACATCTATGTGGGGTAAGGGAAAATCATCCTTAGGCATAGCTTGATTTAGATCACGAAAGTCTACGCAAACTCTAACTTTCTCATTCTTCTTAATTACCGGGACTACATTGGCTACCCATTCAGGATAATTGGATACCTCTATAAAACCGACTTCTAATAATTTCTTCACTTCTTCTTTAATCTTAAGGAAGATATCCAGTCTAAATCGCCTCAATTTTTGCTCTTTAGTTTGATATCTGCTTTAGTCGGTAATTTATGAACCACTATAGAGGTATCCAATCCAGGCATATCTTTGTAGGACCATGCAAACACATCTAGATAGTTAGTCAACAATTTTATTAATCTTTCTCGTTATTCATCAGATAAAGTGGCAACTATTTTCAAGTACTTAGGCTCATCTTCAGCCCCAATATTTACTACTTTTGTGGGTTCACCGATTTCAATTCTATCTTGTTCATATTTTCGCCAACTTTTCTCTATCCCTGTGTGATCACTAATATCACCTTCGACGATTAACCCAGTAGGGCCGGAAATGATATCAGTATTTTCATTATCTATCGGCACAAGATATCCTTTACTTTTGCCATTATCATTAGATCTGAATAAAGGCAGGATAAAGAAAGAGAAAAGAAGAAAAGTGAGGGGAAAGATAATGAAATGATACAGACACAAGAGATGAAATAGAAAAAAAAAAAAGGAAATTTTATTAATGAATATGACTGATGGAGTACATTTCATTCAGGAACTGATAAAAGTAATAAAACATAAAAACACTTCATGAATTCAACCCTTATTCAGAGATAACCTTAGAGTTATTAAGGGGAATTGTAAACCAATTATTCAACTCTTGAACCGGATGGGAGCTGCAAGAAGGCTCCATCACTGCTGCGATATTTGCCTTCTAGACATAAGTCGATTGCGGGAATGTGACTCTAATGTCTGGAGACTCAATAGGGGTATTATACCATTCTTCTCCTCTCTTTTTCCAGGCTTTCCTTTTCGTCTCTTGTATTTTAATTAGAGTAGGGAGATATTAAGTCCAAATGTCCCTAAGTGTCCCTCTTCTTGAATCATATTGACTTCTTCGAAAATTTGCAAACCAAAGTCTTCGGACCTCTCTTCGCCAATGTAAGGTATAGTGGTGTCTTTGAATATAGTATGATTATTCACCAAGTACCGTAACAATCTTCCCATTTGTTATAAACTTAACCATCTGATGTAGACTGGATGGTATTGCCCTAGCTAAGTGGATCCAAAGCCTCCTAAGCAACAAATTGAATGATTTTGACAAGTCTACAAATTGGAACGTGATAATAAAGTCTTGTGGCCCAATAGTAACTTCTAAGTCTATCTCTCCTGATATGCCTCTCTTAGATCCTTCAAAAGCTCTAACAATCGTGGAACTGGACCGGAGGTTGGATGCATCAATACCGAGTACGTTCAAAGTGGCCAATGGACAAACATTCAAAGATGATCCATTGTCGATAAGGACTCGAGCTACAATCAACCCATTACACTTAGCCATTATGAACAAGGGCTTCGTGTGCTAAGTGCCTTTTTCTCCTAACTCCTCAGGTGAGAAAGAGATCTGGTCCAAAGTAAATACCGAATTTACCACATGTTCCATCGTTTCAGTAGTAACACCTTCGGGAACCTTGATTTGATGGAGTATCTTAAAGAGAGCCTCTTGGTGCTTCTCGGAATCATTAGTAAACTCATCAAGGAAATTTGAGCCGAGACTTTGGCAAGTTGATCGGCAATCTTATAGTCACTTATCTTCATGGTCTTAATCAAGGCTGTTTTCTCATCAGGTTCTTCCTCCTTTTTCTTGTCTTTTCTTAGTGGGAAAAATTCCTTCGCCAATGTTTTCTCCTTTTCTGGCTCTGGGGCTTTTCCAAGTTTTCCAACCATGGTCTTCGGAAGTTGATTAACAGCTTGATAGTTGAATGGGGCAACTTTGTAATCATTCGGTGCATTGGGCACATGGAATTAGTATCTCATGGACTTAACCTCATATGGGACCTCTTTGTGTTCTTCTCGACACTGAATAACAACCTTCTTTGGATCAATCCAGATCATTCCAATAAAGGACTTGGGTTCTTCGACCGTGATCATATTGATCGTAGGTCCATTGTTTGAGAGAGGGTTGGTATTGACATTGGGAGTCGGGGCTTCTATGAAATCCAATTGGACCAACTTAGCATCAATGAGATCTTGAATCTTGTTCTTGAGCCTCCAACAATAGTTAGTAAAATGACCCACTTGCCCAGATGATAATCACATTTCAGCTCAGGGTTATAATAGTTAGGCTTATAGTCTTCTTTGGGTGTCTCAAAGGTAATTAGGTTGTTAGCTCGAAGCCGGGATAGCACTTGGCTAAGAGGTATGGGAATTCTAGTAAACTGTCTTTTATTGGGTCAAGTGATTGGTTGCTTTTAGGATTGTGGTTGTGACCTAGCAAAGGGTTAGTTAGTGTTTGAGGTTGGTTAATGGAATAAGATTGAGTGGGTTTGGTGTACAGGGATGAGTTAACTACACTGACAGTAGTGTCTTTCCCTTTGTTGTTATGGAACTTAGAGGTTGTGGACTTTTTCTCCACATGGATCTTTCCGATAGTAATGGCACCTTCAATTCTACATCCGGCTAAGACTATCTCAGAGAAATTGGTTGTAGTGTGTCCAATGAGATGGGCAAAGAAATGGTTTTTCCAAAGTGTTGATGAAAGTGAATGCTAAATCTTTCACCGAGATAGGGGTAGATACCATAGATGCCATTGATCTCCATCATTAAGCATATTCTTTAATGGACTCATCTTTCTTCTTTCTCATATTGCCCAAATCCCACATGGATAGGGATACCTCGATATTGAACTTGTATTGATTGTAGAAAGCCCTAGACAATTTGTCCCAAGTGTTAATCTCATCAAGGTCTAATTGAGCATACCAAGTTAAAGCTGGGCCGGTAAGGCTATCTTGGAAAGTTTGGACCATGAACTGCTCATATCGAGTGTACTGGCTCATCTTCCTCGCATAGAGCCTAGTGTGCAACTTTGGACAACTAATACCATCACATTTTTCAAAGTCAGGAATCTTAAACTTTTCAGGGAAAGCTCCGGCTTTGATTGTGGGAAAGCTCATGATTCCAGCCTGGTTGAATCCGTCCATCTTCTCAAAATCCTTAAGTCTCTCATTGAATTGAGAGAACAACCTTTTCTTCATCTCTTTGTTTGGAGCCTCAACTTCTTGCTTAAGATCGGAAGAATCGGTCCCAACAGTAGTTTGTGGCTCATGATTAACTGCTTGCTCTTCAATGGGTTGACCATCGGTACCTTTCTTAATTCCTGATTGTTCCTCAGTAATAGCTTAAGGGGCCTTAAAGTTTTGTGTGAGAAGATTCATTTGCTCGGCCATTTTAAACACCATTTGTGCCAAAGTGGTGAACCTCTGTTCGGAGATTGCATTGGAATTGCCAGAGTTATTGTCGTTGTTGCTAGTCATTTTAGACTTAGACCTAGTGATGATTGGACTTCTAACCGAGTCAGAATGTTTGGGAGCTATCTTTTAGAACCTGGATAATTTAAAAATAAAATTTCATAGTTTAGTGAAGAATATATGATTTTTTTTTTTTTTTGGAAAAGCTTCATTTATTTATCAACAACAACAAGCAAACAGTTAGCGGTTCAGAAATAAGAACAAAACAAGAAAACGGTTAGTGAGCAACGATATATACACAAAAGCTATACAGGAATATATATATATATATATATATATAAGAAAGTGCACATGCATGCAAATTAAGATGATGAAGAAGCTTTGTGGCAAAAACCATTTTATTTTGTTGAAGCTGAATTTATTCAAGCAGTCATTACATGACCTAAAGAAGGCTAACAAAACCAAAAAACTAAACAAAGGAACTTTAAATCTTAAACTAAACGCCTAATCTTGCTAGGACACACTAGACGGTCCTTCAGCTCCTCGATAGTCCTCTTCGTCATCTGTAGTTGAGCTTTAAGTGCTTAAACCTTGGCTTGAGAACTTTACTCTTCCTTCTCCATCTCTTGCTCCCTCCTCTTCATTTCTTGGAAGTGAACCCTACCCGGGCTTTTGTCAACCCCATATAAGCTTGCGTCTCCAGGTTGGGAGTAGTAGGTAGTGAACTTAACACCTCCGGTGCTTGAAATTCCAACCTATCCACCTTCGCTCTTTGGTTAAGGATGTACTCCTTAGTAGCCCGGTACTACTTCATTTCAAGGTTGATGGGATCTATCTCATAGATCGGCTTGATTTCCCTAGTCTTCCATTTGGCTTGTATCGAGCCAAGCTTCCCTTCTCTTTGTGCCAAAGGTGCATCCGGGTCATCATATTCTATAGTAACTTCCTTTAAGGATGGCTTATCGGTTATATCTTGAAGTGCTCCAAATTACGTTATCACACGAGCCGAATAATATCCTGTACAACTAGCTATATCAATTAGAGGAACTGCTAGAATGGAACCATTTAGCGATCCAAAACAAACCATAAGCTTCTAAGTCTTGAAGTAAGTGCACCTACTCATCGGTTCTTGGGAGATCTTGAATGTGGATCCGTTCACTAAAACTCAATATAAGGTCATAACTATCCCTGATATGGCAAGTTGGACTCAAACGGCTCCCATAATATCTAGTATGGCTAGCAAACAAAACTATCAAGAGCGCCATACTAGCCTTGAACTTTCCATAGCCTTTATTTTTCAAGTGGTTGAGAGATCTATTTTTTCAGCAAGTAAGGTCGGGATATAGGATTTTCCTACCAAAAACTGGTCCACCAATTCCACCACCCGGTAGTGGATAAATAAATCTCCATTCGGAAAGAAGATAGTCCTAAATACTACATCTATGAAGGCGTTGATGCGATTCTGTTCCCATGCTTCGATACCTCCACAGAAAATGAGCCTATTGTCTGTGTAACCATTTGGGGATCCGAACCACTTGAAAAAGTCGGAAAGCCGAATGGAGAACGAGTTGCAATTCTTGAGGGCCTTGCCCACATCGGTCTTTCTAACCCCTAAAAAGGATTTGAATAAGTTGATCGGCCCTTTACTAAGTTGAGGAGTATATATTCTTGCATGTGTCGGAGGAGCTTGTAGAAGCCTCATGTATTCCTCGATAGTAGGACTCAAAGTGTGTTCACCAAAGCAAAAGTCGGCCTCATCAATATTCCATAGGTACACAAAGGCCCTAAAAAGATGAATGCTGACTTAGACCTTTGGTTGAGAAAGAATGGGGCCCAAACAGTCTTCAATAAATTCCCTCTGATCTAGCTTGAAAGTTTGCAACCACTTATTTAAAATGGGCATTGGACTTGTAGGCTCATGTACATGGATCTCGAGAGTAAAAGGGGCCCATAAGTTGCCACTACACATGCTGCTTGCCATTCTCTTAATCTTGCAAATTAAAAAAGAGATATGTTACAACATGGAAAAGGACACATCTACAAGGTACACTTAACATATACATAAACAAAACTATAAGAATTTACAAGACAAATTTACATGAACGGGTTACAAGGGAAATTTAACTCCTATAAACTTAGCTTTGTTTTGTTCAAAGTTTTGAAAACATTTTGATGGGCCACAATGCTTGATCATCACCTTCCTTATGTAGTAAATACAAGAAGGGTGGGTTCTAAAGGTCTTCTAATTAATTGGTCATATGCCACATTAAACGAAGTGGGGGGCTAATTCGTGTCTCGAATGGTGGGTAACCACAACACCTGAGACCTACTGGGGCCTTATGTCCTAGATTACCTAAGGTGCCCCGCTTTTGACCACATTAGCACACAAAAATAAATATCCCCCCAAATAACCCCATAAAGATACTTATTTATATACACAATTTGCACAAAAGTACCCAGTTAGTGCAACTATTTACAAATGTTCAAGATATTTACAAATAAGAAAGCAATTTATATATATGAAAAGCATAAAGTGGCTAGCCCTCTAAAAATGGCTCCTAGTGGAGTCGCCAATTTGTCGAGCCTGGATTTTGATTTTCGGATCAATTTCCATTAACCTAATTCGTATTAAACTATAACCCATTTAATACAAATCATCGACTAAGAATTAAAGGAGATTTTGAATTTTGAAAATATTTTGGAGTCACCACCCGACAATAATCGAGAAAAAAAAATATAAACCTAGATCAAAGGGATAGGTTGATCTCGGTTTTGCTACTGATCCACGAAAAAAAATCGTTTTGAAAAGAAAATGAAACCAAAAATTAACTTGAGTCGAGGGCTAACCTATTAAAACTTAAATGGTTACCACTTATAGCTTTCCAATTTTAAATTGCTTTCTTTTAAATCCTAATTTCAAATTCTAGATTAATTACAAGGATCTAACCACTCAATTTAAATCCATTTGCAAATATGTACAAATTTGGTAAACCAAACAACTTTTACAAATCAAACTAAACTAAGAACATCAATATTTACAAATCAAGCATCAAATTCACGAAAATAAATTTTTTATATATTTTACGTCGTCCATTTAAGTGCTTACGTACCCGCTAATTGGGATCAAACCACGCGTAGTTCTTTCAATGAAAATTTTAGCTTGTTGGTTAATTTTAGAAATTTAAAAAATCTTATCATTTTAAATGCATTAAATTTTATTAATTTTACAAAAATCGGTTTGCATGTGAGCCATAAATCTATCATATTAGGTTTTAACAATTTTATGAAAACCAACCTTTTTCTAAGTGATGAAAAAGAATTTTTTATGGAAACACAATCACATATCACCTAAATCTTATATCAAAATACTCAACGTATTATTAAGAATAAAGATTGCTATAAGGATTATCAAGTATCAACATGCTAACACGAACACAATAAAACCATATATTCATATTCATGACATGATCAAGGCTTGTACATTATTGAAGTTACATCAACAAAGACAAAAACTTATCATAGTTTTATAAATGAAATTTATAGGCATCGTAACTAAAACCATCACTAGATTATGATAAAGGACATTCAATCACATTTAAATAATACACATGTGACTTTAAAAATTTACATCATAATGAAAATAATCTATTATTATTATCAGTATTTGCAAAGATTCTGCTATAAGACATTACAAACCAAACCAAACTATTAGAACAATAAAGTTTCATGGAAAAGAGTCATATTCATGTCAAACATCATAGTGGAAAGCAAACATTAAGAAGAAAGTTGATTTTTATAACAATTTGGAAATAACATCATTATCTAGAATATTTTAGGACAAAGTAATATTAATTACATATTCTATTCTTACCAATTGGACATTACACATACATATAATATTATTTAATTTGACTAGGAATTTTTATTCTTATTATTATAACCAGTTTTCTCTATTATTATTATGGTATCATTATTTAATATTATTATAGTGAACATTATGTACATGTGTATATATATTTATCTATTCATATAAAAATATGATGGTGATTCACTTGCACCATTCCTAAATCTTATTATTATTATTATTATTAAATAAGAAAACAGGTGAAGCAAACTTACCTGGAGCAGCTCGAAAGATAAGGACAATTGAATGATGACGACGACCAACGGGTTAGATTCTTGGGTTAGTGGCCGGCAAAGTTAGGCTTCGGTGGAGATTGGTCGGATTGGGCTCCATTGATGGCGGTCGATGAAACTCCGATTATGGTACTCCAGCTACGTCAGTAGCAGTTGGATAGGGGGTTTCAAAGCTCTTGATCTGCTGAACACTCTAGTGATGCTTGATTTCGCTAATTATCCTTTTTTTTCTTTTTTTTTTTTTTTTTGAAGTATAGTATGTGAGTCTTATTTATAGTGTTAGGATGGTGAATTAACCTCTAAGTCTTGCCAATTTAATCCAATTTCGAATCTAGTGTTTTTTAGGGTAAGTTCTTGCACGAATTTGAAAAATTGGCTCCAATCGATTATAACTTTCTAATTAAAAGTAATGTTGGACATGTATATACCATATTATAACAACCTAAATAAAAAAAATTTCCTAAAAAAAAATTTTGATGCGTTTCGAATTTTTAGGAAAGTTAAAAAACTACTTTTTCCCAATTTTTAGATCTGAATTTGAGGCACTTTCTATTGACTAAAATACACGTTTTAGGTACCAAATTAAAGCTCTCCATGCCTACTTTCCATGTGTACAATCGGTTTGTCAAAATAGGATCCGAAATTGGGCCAAAAATCGACCCAAAGTAAGCCCTGCGGGGAAGATAAAGAGTTTTTTTTTTAAATAATAATGCAATATATATGATATTATATATGTATTTATATTATATCTATCATCTTTATTTCCTACAATTTGATTTATTTTCCTAATTTTATTCATTTCTAATCCTATCCTTTTATAATTATAAAAATTAATCTAATTCTTCAACTTAGCTTTAATATTAACATATAATTAACAATAATTTGATAATTCGTCGAAATGAGGTGTCTACATATACATATTTATTTCTTGGGGGAAAAAAGCTATACAAATTTCATTTGTCCCCTGCTATAACTTTGGACCGAGCAAGGCATATGAGATAGAGTCATTTCATTCATGTTAAGACCATCATGCACAACTGGATGGGAATTAAAGTCAATATGCAGTTTCCTTCATTTGTCCACTCATTCCCGTTGTTCCCATGTATCGTTCATTCTTAATTTGCAGATTTCATACACAAGAAAGATACGTGGAAATTAATGAACTTCCAACCTACGTCAATTTAAGCCTGCACCAGACCTGTATCACTTAGAGAAACTCCATATTGGGAAAAAGGTAAACTATATAAAAAGGTATCAATGTTTGAGAATAATTTTATTTAAGGTTATATTTTAAGCTGTTAAAAAGATAAATTAATATTTAAGAATAAATTTATTTAAGATATCAATATTTGAAGTAATTAAAAAGAGGAATAAGTATTTTACAAATTGAGTCAAATAAGATATTAACAATTATAAAGGGCTAAATGTGGATCTCGACTAATTAGATTGAGTGATAGGGTCTATAGAGTTAAGTCCATGAAATTGGGACAACTAACAGAAATTTGGTATGGTGGGCTTTGAGTAAGGACCATTGGACAGGGCTAATCCGCTAACTCTCAACAAGCTGCTGTGGATGGTGATCACTCAACTGAGAAACAGAGCTGTGGAGCTACTCAACATGATCAGGACCTGAACAAAGACGATCCAATTCCTGCAGTTGAAACCGCTTCTGAGGATTCAACTGTTCCTGCTTCTTTTGCTCCTGTTTTTGATACAAAAACAAGGAGAAACACCTTCTTATTCCGTTTCCAATGTTGATTCTCAAGATTCTCTCCAATGGGCAGTTGTCCCTTATGTTTTTTAGCTGATCAACATCGTGTTTCCAAAAATATCTTAGATTGTTTTTCTCTTTTGCTTTAGTAAATTTTGTTGTCAGACTCTTAAATTTTGTTTGCGGTTCATGTAACCAGAATTTTATCTTTTATGTTTTTTTGTTGAATGAATGACTATCTCTTGTTCTTTTAATTTTCTTTGATGCTAACAAAAAGGGGGAGAAATATAAAGTAGATTTCTTTGTTGCTGGTTACTAATATTGCTAATCATTTCATTGTGACCTGCCTGTGTATGCTACTGGTTGTTTGAGCAATAATATGTATGCTGGTTGTTTGAGTGTATGCTGGTTAGTTAAGCCGTGATTGTCATGAATTTTTTTAAAAAACAAAGAGAAATGGTTTTGTTATCATCAAAAAGGGGAAGAATGTTGATTCTCTATAAATACAGTTTTGATAATAGCAAAATAGTTAAAGATATCAAATTAATTTATTAAGTGTGCAGAGGATAATTAATAGTATTCAAAATCCAAGGAATAACACAGAATATAAAAGGACGTTGTTATGGCTTTATTTTGGTATGAGTATATCGTCCAGAAAATAATACAAAGGTTAACAATATTGAGAAAGATGAAAGGATACAAGTTAGATCGATTTCTAAAGGTGAAATTGTATACAAAAGAAAATATAGAACTTATTACAGAAGATTGTATAATGTGTTAGAAATTTTCCAGAAGTTAGTTCAGAGGATATTCTTCAGTCAAATGAAAATGGAAGATTCACTATATTATCCAGAAGTTAGTACAGAAGGTGCTCCTGCAATTTTTTACAGCAAAATGTTTAGCGAAAAATTTCTGTTCATGCTTTCAAATGTATTCAAACTCATTTAAGTTTGATACAATTGAGTATATTGAAGACCTAGCTTTGAGTTATTAAGTATATTTGAGCAGTATACTTAATTGTTCCACTTAAGTAGGACAATATCCAAGGGGATTTAATAAAAAGAATGGAAGTATCATCCAGAGGATAATCCAGAGGATCAGATGCAATTCTGAATAATAACGAGAAAATTACGAAGTTCACTATTCATTATCTTCAACCTTATCCAACTCATTCCAGTTGACTTCTTCAGAATCATAACAACTTCTTCAATATCAAAACAGGTTCAAATTTATCTCAAATTCAGATCTGCATATATGGGAATAAAAGAAGGAGTGAAGATAAACATTATGAGGAACAAACAGATTCGGATTTACAAGATTTCAGCGAACATCATGGAAAAATTATCCATTTTCTCTCTGTACAAGAAATTCAAATCAGGCAAAGAATCTCGGAATCAAAAAGAAAAGAAGGAAGCTTTATTAATATCTACTTTGAATTTCGGCCAGATTTTGAATTTGAAATTGAAGATAAGCTTTCAATAGAATTTTGAAAGAAAAGATAAGGATCCATTCGAGATACATGCAACAGTAACTTATCTGATTTTTGTTAACGTTGAAGCCAAGAGGAAGAAATAAAAGCACTGGTCAGGAGAAGAAAAGTAGCACTGTTCACATATATTTCTCTGTTGCGAAAATTTGCTACGAACGTTTTAAACAATTCTCCTCTTGCTGACTCAAACGCTGCTTCAAAACGATTTTTTTTAAAAGCTCCTTCTATCTAAATTGTGCAATTCATATTTTTGTACTGCACCTTACAATTTCTTTATTTTATTATAAACGAAGGAACGTGTTGTTGCCTTCTCGTGAGTTAGTTTAATTACAAGTTTAGACTCTGTAGATCGATAGTAGCTAGAAAATAGCTGTGAGAATAGAGCAGAAAGAATTGCACAAGCTTGTAATTGGAAATTTATTGGATATAGTGGAACAAACCCGTAGGACAACGGAGTCCACGGCTCGAAGCTGGAAGAGTGGATTGATGCACAAGGCGGAACCACTATAAATCATTGCCTGATCTTTTTCTCTCTATCTTTTTAATTTTACACAATTTAATTTCATATTTGTTATATTGATATATTGTTCTCGATTTTCAAAATTGAAAGGGGACTAATTTTTAAAGGCAAAAATTTGTAATAATCAATTCAACCCCCCTTCTTGATTATTATTTGGGACCAACACCTCCTTATTTGGTAGATCTAAATTTGATAGAAACTTTATCGTGCTACCAAAATACTCTCACAATAGACCAAACAGAGTTCAGAGTGAAGAACATACAGTCTCTTCTCTAAAATAGTGGGGTTGATAGTATTTAGCTCCTTCACATATCACTAGTGCGTTCAAGCTTCTTGAGATTGCGTGCTTCTCCTTCTTACCATTTCACTCTTAATTGTCACTTGTGTGTGCTTTCATGTCACTCCTCTGAGGCCACAAGTAGCATGAGATGCACACTGTATACATGTGACCACTGCAATCGGATCCACCCCACTACTACAATTAATCATTGACCAAAATTAAGTAAAAAAAAATTAATTGAAAATTAGTCCAAATGTTGATACCTTAAATGAACTTTGTAAGACATTAATACTTCATTTGATTAACTTTGGAAAATGTTGATTTCTTTTTTAACAAGTTGAAAGGTTAATACCTTAAATGAATTTATCCTCAAACATTGATATTTTTTTGTATAATTTACCTTAATAGAATATTGCATGCAACTATTTGATTTATTTGGAAGTTTAATACTTGATAGCAGCACATGTGCAATTAGAAGGCAAAAAGGACAGTAGTTGCTTAGCTTAAGGAGACAAACACGTATCCTCTTCCCATGCTGAGAAAAAGACTAGAATTTTACATTGAGGAACATATGAAATATAGAGAAACTGAATAAAGCCGAGTAACCAAGAATAATGATAAACACAACTAGAGTAGACTTGATCAAAGAGAATATATTCTACAGACTTCATGGAGCTAGGACAAAGACACATACAAGTACCAAGTATATGAGACCAGTTCATGGATGATAAAAAAAATCAATTTGAACATGAGAAACTAAAGAGCATAGGGATGTAACCGGAGGGAGTCGTTATAGGGTACTTGCCGCCCACTCTGCTAAAAACCATATAGGGTCAAACTCTATAAGGTTTTGGGTTGTACTCATAACCCATTGGGAAAACCCGATCTGATATAATTAAAAAAAAATTAAAAATTAAACTTGAAGGAATTTACTTATTCATTAGTTAAATGATGCTTTTCATATAATCATTTTGTTATTCATGTATTGAGTCACATGATATGATATAAATAAGTCTATTCATTCTCATGAGTAAGAATAGTTGATTGATTTTTCATTTTTTTTAATTATTTTTCACAGCTTGTATAATTAGTAGTATCGGTTTCCTAAAATCGGGTCGGGTCGGGTTCTGGGACACCCTTTTATAATTGGGTCGAGTTCTAGGATAGAATGACCCATCCTAAACCCGCCCCGTTTACATCCCTAAAAGAACAGCCCACATTCTCTTCTTGAGATAAACATAGAACAAAAAATGGATACAATAGAGAACCATAGGACAAAGGATGACACACACATCCTTACACGACAGAGAACTAAGATAGAGCAGCCAAAGCAATCCATCACTAAAGTCACGAGCTCACAAGAAAACACCCACAATAGGAAGCAATACTTATTAGTTCAATGAATAGTAGCAACAAAGGAGACATAAGACACCGAGAGCACCACATCTAGTAATACATCGTAGCAATTCAAGTGAGGAAGCTCAACACAAGCCTACTATTCATCTTAAATATTTCTTCTTTCTGGCTAATTCACATTACAAACAAATAAGCATTCAAAAAGCATTCTACATCATCTTCTATGTTGACGCACATGAGAAAAACAAAGCTGGTAAAAAAACTTCTTTTGTTCATAGCAACTATTTATAGATTATGGAGAAGAATATGGTATTCAAGAGTGAAGGATGAGGTCCTTCTCATCTTTTAGTTGTTTGAGGTCCTCTAACAAGATCTTAGAAACATGAAAACATGTAACCGTAGTGAAATAATCTAAATTAATTAAAATAAATGCTTAAAGGTAATAAGGTAATTTATCTGGTTTAGATGAGGGCAAACTGGACAATGCAATATATTTTAAAAGATATGTAGAGTAAATAATGTACTTTAACCCAAACAATAACATTCGTTCCCTTTTCCATCTTATGTTTCCATTCACAGAGACTTTTCCCTTCCCTTCTTGTAATACTGGTGATTTACGACAAATCTTGAAGATTTGCTACAGTAAGTAAAGTAATCTCTCATTCTCTAGTTATTCAAGATTGGAGCAACAACCAATATGGACTTTTCTTTAGATTCTTGGACATTATAGAAAACTCCTAAAGAAAGTTCATTTTGTGAGGAAAGAAATTCCAAAGAACTTACCAATCTAATTGGGGGCTGGAGAAACAACGGTCTTAAAAAGACACAATAAGGTAATGGCACTAACTTTTGTTTTTCTTATGATATAATGACTTTGGTGGATGATGCATGTGGACTTGGGGTTTTACTGTTGGAGTAATTGAAGTAAGGGTACAAAAAGGAAGTTAAAGTAATGAATTAGATTTAGGCAAAGGGTAAAGCAAGTTTTGGTTCGAATACAAGAAGAAAATTGCGAAAAGGGTATTTTTCTAGAAGTGCATGACTGGAACACGATCTATGTTTTAAGTTGTGTACCGCACTGAGTGTAGAAATCGTGTTTTTTCAAAAAAAAAAAAAAAACATGGCTGGAACACGGCTACATGTATCCAATTGTGTTTCTCTCTATGTTTTCACAATAGAAGATTGTCAAAAGAACCTGACATGAACATGGCACCGTGTTCTTAGCCGTGCTTCTCTCGGTATCTTTTCAAAAATGTGCTTGGAAAAGAGCATGAGGAGATTCATCAAGTCAGGTACCCCCCATGCACCCTCTATGTATCTCCCCATGGAACTTATTATGACCTATTTTCTCCACCTAAGTGACACCTAACTCTATACCCACTTTTATACTAGTTTATACATGTTATAATACATTGAAAATCATTCTTTTCTAGCCTAAACATAATTATATTTGTCAAATCTTCTCATTCCACAATCTAAGTCTATTTTAAGACTTTAGGACCCAAGTTATAACGATGTAGGACAAAGAGCAATAAGAATATAATGAGAATTTAACTAAGACAATAGAAGATTCTAAATAATCTAATTGTGTGTAATTCAGGTAATGGATACTAGCTTGGAATGAAACTACTTCAACGTATGTGTATTCTATATATGTTCTTGTGCTTGTTTAGAATAGAAACTAAAATTGATTTAAGAACTACTTGGCATTAATGATGTGTATAATGCTTGTGTGTGACTGTTGATAATAGGTGGAGTGTGTCCATGCTATTAATGCGGTATCCCGATGATCCATGTGTGATAGTGTCCCGAGTGGAATTGTACATGGAAATGATCTTAGTAGATCTAAGCTATTCAACATCATGATTATTGGGGAGTACCCAATAACTAATATATATAAGTATATATATATATATATATATATATGTAAATATTTACGTGTGTTTAAAGATACTAAGTTATCTCTTTGTTGGATGTTGAATTAAAAGATATAGATAATTAATTAGTTGTGTGTTGCATGCATGTAAACTTGCCATTGTTTGTTCATGCGCATGTGATTGTTGGTATACAGTATTAGGCTCTGGCTCACTTTTCATCTTTTCCAAATACAGATTGAACCCCTATAACTTTTGACTTATTAGGACATGACGTTTTCGTGGATTCTAGGGATGACGTTAGTGGTGAGGATTATTCAACAAATTTCTAGACATACTCTATTAGTTTAGAGGAGATAGAGTCTCCTACCATATTGTATGGCTGTTGTTTCTTTATTAAGTTAGTGTGTTAAGGTATACACCCAGTTGTTGGTCGGTATATGTTTATGTAAATGGACTCTATGAGCCATCCCTTGTTAGTAATGTATAGAAAATATGAATGCATGAGGTAGTAATAATGAAGTACTTATATTATGACTGTGAACTTGGAGTATTAAAATGTGCATTAGTGGCGTTAAATAGTGTGTATTGTGGATTTTAGTAGGTTCCGAGCCTTTAGACACTTGGTGGGTTGTAAATATCTTTAAGTTTAGGGCATTACACATAGTTGTTAAAATCATGAGTTAAATATATAATTCTATGCGGTTATGGTTTTATATGTTTTTTTTAATTAAAATAAATAAAAATATTTAAGTATAGGCTTTATATAAAATAATTAATTTAGATATAAAATTCTATATGTTTATAATTTTATTTGTTTTGGACAACTTTATCGATTTTATGTATTCCAACGAATATTAAAATCGCGATTTTCATTGCATGCATGTCACAGTAAATAAATGAGAAATTTGTTTATTTCCATCTGGGCAAAAGCAAGTTGACGTGAAGGACACCATAGCGAAAGCAATAGAGCCGATCACTAGCGAGCAACTAAAAAGGGCCAAAGCATTTAATTTAGACGTGGTTGAATTGCTCATATAGAGGAGTCCAGTAGAGATACATAAATGAGAAATAACATTGAATATCACTTGATAAGGGTCCATTCCTTTTCTCATAAATGAATAGAAAGTGGCCATTTCTTGCTGTCAGCCCAGAAGAACTGAATTTAGATCATTTAGTAGCTTGTTTTTGAGAGCTTCATAGTATTTGTGATGTGGATCAAGGAAAAATTACTACATAAGATAATTTCTTTACCCAGATTAATTCTAATTTATGTCCTTTAAACTAGATATAAACTAATTATTATTTTTTATTTTATTTTATTAGATTATTTGGTTTGTTATTCTAAGATTTATTAGAGGCTTGAATTGACATCTTATCCTATGGAAAATTCTATTGTTACATTTATGGGATCGGTCCCGTCAGAATTCAACAACTCAAATTCAAACTAATTATGATTACATTATTAAAATACTTAATATATTATTTATAATATTTATTTTAATAATCAAATGATTAAATGGACGATCCTGATGATGGAATCGTAAAGGTTCTCCTTCTTTTATATATCAAATCTTTTAGTTTCCTTAAAGTATTACATTTTTTTATCATCTAACAAATTTGAATCTAATGGTAAGAGACTATTAGATATATCTTTCAAATTTTTTGAATTCTTTTCATTAAAAAAAAAGGAATTTTTTTAGGGTACTTCTCCATATTATTGTATAAACCTATAATTTTTTACCAAATTAATTTTTTTGAAAAATAATTACAAAAATAGGATTTGTTCAAACTTAATTACTAAAATAACCTACCATTTTTGCATTTGGAAGATGGGAAATTGGGATGTGTATATTACATGAATTAAGATGTTTGATGCGAAATTTGGTGAAGGTATTTTTCATCTTAGAAGCACACAACACATACACATGCAGATATTTTAGTTGTGTGTAGTACAGTTGTTTTCCATTTTAGATGTGTGCAACAATTATGTGGCGAGTATGCCCAAATTGTGAGTTGATTACTTGTCTTCAATGTGCATAACATTTGTTTCCCATGTCCAATATGCACAATCCACCTGCAATAGGTATTCCGCATTTTCAAGATGCGAATTTGATGATCTATTTTGGTAATTAATTTGTAATATGTCCTATTTTACTAACTATTTTTCTAATAAGGACTAGATTGACCTTTCACCCATAAACCTACAATTTTTTTTTCTTTATTTTCCACTTTGGTTGTCCTACATGAAATATGATTGTTCTAATCTTCTCGGGATCTGACTTTGATGTTCTTTATGAATTAGGTGAAGTTAATGCTACAGTAGATAGATGGGGGAAAAAAACTAAATTAGATAGATATAATTGCCAATTTCAATATATTGGTTGTTGTTTTGATATCCTAGAAGTACTAAAATGTCTCTTGACCATAAGAAATTTGTTTCAACTACAATCCTAGTCTTACATGATGGCTAAGAAAACAACATTGAGCACAATTCCCTTGAAATTATGTTAGACTATAAAACCACACAAAATTGTGCATCAAAAAAGATAGAAGAGAAAGTTTGCGAGCCTTTTAATTCGGTCCTTTATGAGGACATCGATAAAACTGTATTAGTTCTTCTGCTAGTTGAGTCAATTCTTGTTTGAACTAATGATGATAGTCGTGGGAAAGTAATCACTTGGATATAGCATAGACTAATTGTAATAGTCTTCAAGGTAGTCTGTATCTAAATCAAAATCACTTGAGTAAAGAGAAGAACTATAGTAAGTCTAAAACTACTTTATACTAAAGATTACACTAATCTCTACCTAAGTTCACTATAATTCCCTATTTTGACTAATTTTATTAATTTTGCAATATTTTACTCAATTTAAGTGCTATTTTTGTAAATTTATCATCATTTTCATATAGTTTCAAATGTTCTTTCCAGTGGTATAATTACTATCAAATGAGGTCATTTAAGACTTGAACCAAACAAGGTTACAAATTGGTTGAGCCTAGTTTTTTAGTTTGACATGTTTTCAAATTTCCTTTGCCAAAAGTTCTACTATAATCTTTGTTGAGCCTAGTTTTTTAGTTTTGGTTTAATAATTTGATTATCAAATCCAAACCTGTTTGATACGAACCCTTGACTAGGTCATTAACTAAGATCAGAGAAAAATAAATTAGAATCAATGGTAAGTTAATCACTATTTAGCCACTAATTTTGAAAAATAATTTTAAAAGAACTGAAGTTTCATGATTTCGAGAAACTATCCTATTAAAAACACGTGGCTATTATCTTTAAATTTTTAAATTAAAATTTATTCCATTAATATTCTAAAGAATGTTAATGTTTACATTAATATTTACAAAATAATGTAAAAATAGTATTTACAAGAAAGCCTACAATTGAATTAGTATATACAAGATAATGGTAATAGTTTTTATTTTTATTTTTTAATTTTCTTATGGGTGCCTATGTACTTGCTAATCAGAATCAAATTGACAAAATTCTTTTCATAAAAATTTTGCAAGTTGGTTTATTTTAAATTCTTGAGCTCTTTTTAATTTAGGAGTCCTAAGAACTACCAATTTCGGTTTTTATTAAAAAAAGTATTTCTATGTTTAAATATTATCACATATTTATTCTATGTTATTACTATCATTATTATTATAATGTACGTAGACATTTTTATTGCTATATATATTTTTTATACATTTTCTTTCTTTTTTCTTTTTAATTTATTTATGTAATGTAATATTATATTATTATTTAAAATAAAGTAAAAGTAGCAGAAGTACTTATCATGATAGTGAATGAAGAAGCATGCGGATATAGAGTCTATTTGTTTCATCTTATTTTTGTTGTTTTGATATCCTATTTTTTATTGTTTTCAAATTGATGTTTGCTAAGAAACAAATATAGCTAAAAAATAGACATTTTTACTCCTAAATAGATCAAACTGATCAGGTACATATAAGATACAAATAAGCTACTGATACAGTTTATATAATATATAATATAGATGAAAATTAAACAATCCAAATAGACCTTAGTCTTTAGCTAGGAGTGAGTTGCCACAGTTTTGGATGCAAATTAGATCGTTGGAGATTGGGTCGGGTCAATTAGTGGAAATGGATAAATGATCATTGGTGGTAGATTTTAGTGTACTGGTAGTGTCCACAACAATGCTAAATGTTGTGTAAGCTAATTTGAATGCGATGAACACTCCAATGCTGTTGGTGGCCAGTGGTAGTGTCCCTTGAGTGGCAATCGATGATTGGTGCACGAACAAGCTGCCAAGGTTTGTTGAAGGAGTTTTACTACAACCTAAAGCTATCAATTGAAACTTTTATCTTGAAAAGCCTCCATATATCAAAGAGAAAGCTTCAAAACCCTAGGTGACAACTTCTACTTTAATTTGTCTTTTTGTGAGTACTTTTTTTTTTCCTTCATTATTTGTGATGTTCTAAGATGAAATGTGAACTCCTTTGTACTAATCGAGCTTCCACTGGACATGGCAAGTGTTTTTGAGTCAATTTTAAGATTGATTTCCTAGGATTTGAATTCAGAAAAAAAAATCAAAGATTCAACAATTTTGAGGATAAAAATAAGATATTTCATTTGTAAATGTGAATAATATTGTCTCAACAAGCTTCAATTCTGTCTAGTGTTACATAAACCAATATTGGATCTTGATGGAGGAAAATCTGCTTACTGATTTTCCCTAATCTTTATGGCCTAATTTGGTTCATTAAAACTAGGATGAATGTCACATCTACTGTCTGAACTTTGTCATTTTTTGTACTTAACTACATAAAATATACAATATCAATTTACTACCTAAACATTACTTATATTTACAATTAACTACCTGAATTTTATAAAATTTTGCAATTAGCTATCTAAACTTTACATATTTTTGCAATCACTACCTCATCAAGTCACTATTAATAAACGTGAAAACTTCTTATATAGTAAATTGACACTTTTAAACTTGTTATTACTGACGACTAAGACATCTCAATACAGAGAACGAGTAGAAGCATGAGAGAATCTTCCAATAATGAGAATTTGGGTCATAATCTAGTTGAAGATACATGAGCAACGGTTGAGGAAATGTAGAGATATCACATAGAACATCATTCTACTATTTGTGATCCTCAACATTTGGAGAAATGGACACCACCAAGACAAGGAATCATTAATATCAATCATGATGGAGTTGTGGCATTGGAGTCCAAATAGTCAAGCATTGGAGTTATATGCAGAGATTCTGGTGGCAATCTGTTAGAGGCTACAAAAAAATATATAGGAGGTTCAGAAGCCATAGTAACATAAGTGGTTAGTTTAAGGGAAGCGTTGATTATTGCCAAACAAAGAAACTGGGATAATATTGCCATTGAGACAAACTCCAAGATAGTTTTTCAATCTTTGTTTTCTTCTTCTTTAAGTAGTAATTGACGAATAAGAGGGATCATGGATGATATTAAATCCCTCATAAACTCCTTCTCGTCTTTTTCCTTTCATTTACTGGATAACTAATCCACTGTCCTAGCTACAATCTCTTATGTATGTGTGGCTTTCTCGTCCACCTACTATCTTTTTTGACCGAAAAAAAATAAAAAACTTCAGATAATTAATTACATAAATTAATAAAGTTTAAATATTAGATATGATATTTTTCCTCAAGACTGTAAATCGAAATCACGTTTTGGTCTGACGTTATAGTACTCCATATGTACATCGGATTTCAAAACCGATTTGGTGAAAATCACAAAAGAAAATTGGCCAAAAATGGCCCTAAAGTGGACCGTCCGGACATGGAAATCGCAGGTTCTAGGAGTTAAAAGAAGAAGATGAAGTTTGCCACGTGGTCCAACTATGCCCTGTCGCATGTCCATTGCGTGGGCAGAAAAAGTTAAAAGGCATCTAATGCCTTCTTGAAGATTTAAAAACCATAATTACTTTAATCATTTAAGGGCTAAATATTTGCTAGATTAAGTACGTATGGTCATTTGTCTTTAACCTGCGGTACCAACGTCAGCTCTAATTTTATTTTTATTTTCTTTTAAAATTTTTGAAGGGTGAACAAGAAATCATAAGGAGTGAATATAAATGACACTTTTTTTACACTAAAGAAAATTATTTATCTCTTTTTTTCGATAATGTCATGGATTCTATTATAACCTTATTCATTTAGTAAAATGAACGAATCATTAAAGTTAATTATAAAAACACGATATGTGTTTTAGTATTATTGCAAACAAGTGATTAGAGTTTTGATTTTTGATAAATAAATAATCTATATTATGATATTTTGATAATCAATTGATCTGAGTTTTATTTTTGATAAACACATGACTTGTCTTATGTGCTTTTGCAAATATATGACATGACTTTTAATTTTTTGATAAATGCATAACCTATATTTTGTCACTGTTAATAATAAATAAAAGATGCATGGCTTTTTCTTATAATATAATTAAATGGATTTAATCAACCAATGAAAAAAAAAAAAAGCCATGTGTACTTATAAAATACATATTATATATTTGTCAAAAGCCAAAACTTATGTCATTTATTTACAAAACATAAAACACAAGTAATGTATTTATGAAAAATAAAACACAGGCCGCTTGATTGCCATAATCTCAAATCATAGATTATATATTTATCAAAAATCAAAAGTTAGATTACTTATTTATAAAAATACTAAAACAGTAATCATGTTTTGTAATATCAACCTTAAATACAAAAACAGTAATCATGTTTTGTAATATCAACCTTAAATTTAAACTCCCTTTGTATTATTTGGGACGGCTACATTTCCTTTTGACATAGAGGATTTCGTATATTATACAATCCCATTAACAAAGCAAACGAAAACCTTCAACCAAAGGAAAGAGGAAAAAGTAGAATTAGAAACCAACCTCTTTTTTGTCGTGTTTGTATTTAGTTCGCTTAACCTCACAGCACGTTAATTATTCATAAAGGATCACCCCTCTTTAAATGGAAAAAAAAAAAAAAATCCTTCCATATCCTAAATTTTGGAGAAGGTCAAAACATTATTTTTAATTTTTTTTTTTTTTAATAAAAGAGCTAATGTGAGGGAACTTATCATGTGAAACAAAAGAAAAATGTTATGAAAGGATATAAGCACAAGTAAAGAATAAATGATAAAATAAAGAAAATAACTAATGGATATATATCCACAAGTTAAAAAGGGAAGCTATGTTAACGGAATCTAGAAAATTATGCAAGGAATCAAATTAAAATCACTTATAATATCATATAGTTTTTTTTTAAAAATAAATATAATGCCATGTGAGATTTTTATAAAAAGATTATAAAGTCATATTAGGTACATGAAAACAGTTTGAAATGAAATAAGTTTCGAAATAACAAATCCATTCCTATACTTGAAGTGACATGAAAATGAATGTAATGGAATGACCATAAAGTGTATTTGTTAGTATAAAAGTAAAAATATAAGTTTAGAATAATTGTATCTTGATATTATATTTTCGTATGTACAAGTAGATATATATATATATATAGAGAGAGAGAGAGATAAAATGTTCCTAATAACTTATGTACCAACCCTTACTTAACATTGTATTTAATTACAGTGTCTAGTAACTATAATAATATTATAATCCTTATTCCATACATTCCCCTTAAGCTGAGTATAGATACTAACCATGCCTAACTTGTTCCAAAGATAATTGACCTGAGCCTCATTTGAGCTTTCATGTAAAAGTCTCCAAGTTATTCTTCGGATTTCTCGTATCCTATAACGATCAAGTTCTTTTGTATTTTTTCATGAACAAAGTGACCATTAATCTCAATATGTTTAGATTGTTTGTGAAACACATGATATATGCAATATGAAGAACAGTTTGATTATCACAACATAATTTTGCTAGCATAGGAATTTTGAGTCCAACCTCAGTCATAATTTAGTATATTCACATCAGCCCACACATAGATTGAGTCATGACTCTATATTCTAATTCTGCACTAGATTTGGACGCAACATTCTACACCTTGCTTTTCCATAAAACTAAATTTCCTTCAATGAAAACACAGTAACCATTAATGGATTTTTTGTCTTCTTTAGATCCGGCCAAATCTGCATTTGAAAAACATTCTATACGAAAACAATCATCGGTTTAATATAATATTCCTCATCTAAGATAGCCCTTTGAATAACAAAAAATTTGTTCTAAGGTGGCTTAGTGATGAACTTTGCAAAAGATATGAATTGGCTCATAACACTAATAGAATATGCAATATCATGACGAGTTACTATGAGATAATTCAGCTTTCCAACTAATCTTCTATGTCTTTCAAGATCCTTGAATAGTTCTCCATCATAAGTTTCCAATTAGGAATCATTGGGGTATTACATGGTTTTGCCCCTAACTTTCCTATCCTAGTTAACAAAGCAAGTACTTACTTTCATTAAGATAAGAAAATACCTTTCTTATTCCTCATTACTTCAACTCTAAAAAATACTTTAAAGATCCTAGATCCTTCATTTGGAGCTGGCTATAAAGAAAATCCTTCAAGGTTGATATTTCTCTCACATCGCTTATAGTAATAATGATATCCACATAAACAGCAAGAAGAATGATACCATAAGATGAATGCTTATAAAATACCAAGTGATCAGACTTACTTTTGATCATTCCAAACTTTTCAAACAATTTAACTAAATTTTTCAAACCAAGCACGAGGATTTTTCTTCAAACCATATAAAGATTGTTTAAGCTGACAAACTTTCACAATTTCCTAATGAGCAATAAACTCAAGTGGTTGCTCCATATAGACTTCTCCTGAAAATTACCATGTAAAAAGGCATTTTTGATAGTCAATTGATATAGGGTCCAATCATAAATAGCTTCCATAAATAGAAACAAAAAACAAATGTCAATTTGGCAATAAAGAAAAACTACCAGAGAAGTTAATCCCATAAGTTTGAGCATAACCTATTGCGACTAAACAAGCTTTACGTGCAACAGATCCATCAGGATTAACCTTAACCAAAAACACCCATTTACATCTGTAGCCTTTTTCCTATAGGTAATTTAGCTAAATTCAAGTACCATTGGCATGTAAAATATTCATTTCTTTTATCATTGTCATACGCTAATCAAGATGATATAAGGCTTCATGAAGAGTGCAAGGAATGGATACATGGTCTAGAGAGGCTATAAAGGAACATGAGGAAGATGATAAGCGATTATATGACATAAATGAGGAAATGGGGTAAGTGCATTGTCTTTTACCTATGTGAAGAACAATTGAGAAATCTAGGTCATTATCAGGCGAATCCAATTCCACAAGGAAATAAGAGTTGGACTTGTAACAGGAGGATGTTGGCGTCTATTATACACATAATGAATTGGTAGGGGAAGTGGTGGAGGAGTTATTGTTGAAGACGTACCCCATGTTAGATAAGTAAAGAGATAAACCAACAAATCATCCAAATCATCATTCTCCTTCCCATTGTCTATGGATTCTAAAGAAGTAGCAAAAAAGGACAATGTTCCATAAAGGTAACATCAATAGACATAATGAACTTGTTAATATTTGGACAATAACTAATATTCATTTTGTGGATGAGAGTAACCCAAAAAAACACATTTGACAAATTTGGGGTCTAGTTTATTGACATTTTGCTAAACATCTCAAACAAACACATGTACTCCCAAATATGCGAGGTTCAATTGAAAACAAGGGCTTTGTGGGAAAGAGAATGCTATTAGGGACTTCACTTTAAAGAATTGATGATGGCATTTGATTGATTAGAGAAAAAGAAAAAAAAAAAAAGATGTTGACACAACTTTTACCTAAAAGCATTTAGGATCATCAGTTTAAAATAGAAGTGCCCTTATTGTCTTAAGAAGGTGTCTATTTTTTTCTTTTAGCCACACCATTTGAGATGGTCTGTTAACACATGAAGTTTGGTGAATAATGTCTTGATTTGCCATATAAGTCTTGAATGAATCAGATAAATACTCTTTTGTATTGTCACTCCTCAGAATATACATAAGTGTATTAAACTGAGTTTTAATTTTAGCAAAAAAAGTAGTGAGATGAAAAAGTAGTTTTAGACAATGCTTCATTAAATAAAGAAAAGTCAACTGAGAAATATCATCAACAAAATTAACAAGGTAACATAATCCAATTTTAGACATAATTGGACAAGGACCTATAACATCTGAATGGACTAATTCAAAAGGAGAACCAGCTCTTTTATTGACACAGAGACTCAAGGTTGAAGATAATGTTTAACAAATTGACATGACTCACAATTTAAAGAAATCATATTCTAAAATTAAAGACACTTTCTTTGAGACAAAGAGAGAGGGATGGCTAGGTTAACAATGCACTTCAATAGGAGTTAGTAAGATCCCAAAATAAATAGTGACCGGGATAGTAAGATCCTAAAGTAAGCAATAGATTTATGTACCTTAGTTTGAGTATTCAAAACATAGAGTCCCCCTGGTACACCCCCATTACCAATAACCCTCTTCATCATAAGATCCTAAAATAAATAGTGACTAGGATAGAATGAGACTCAACAATTTAAGTTATGAATAATTTGACTTAATAATATGAGATTAAAGGAAAAGTTTGTAGATTTAAGACAAATGAAAAAGAAAGTAATGGAGTCAGATTATTGTGCTAGAACCAATATCAGATGATGTAGAGTCATCTGCTAAGGCAAAAAGAAGATGAAGTATATAAGTGAAGAGACTAAAACTACCTATCATGTGATTAACAACACCTAAGTGAATGACCTATTGATGTGGAAGAAAGAAGGCATTTATTTAAATTACTTGACTTAGCAATAATAGTGACATGTGCTGAATTTTTTAATGCTTCTTGGTATTGACGGAATTGAGCATACCCATGTGTAGAAATGTAATCATACTTGCAAACCCACTGCATTAATTAGCTAAACCAACCACTATACCACTTGATTAACCAAATAATACTCCAAAACTCAATTGGTGGTGTTTCTTCCAAAGGAATAGTAAGGGGAAAAAAATCACTCTTTTAAGTGAGGATTAAGAGTTAGACATTGCTCACTAGGCAAAAGAACTAAATCCTAATTCCAAAACTCTGAGGCTTTGACACCCTATAAAAATTTGAAATATAAGTGTAGAATAATTATATATTGACATCAGATATATGTACATACAAAATAGAGATATATATCAATAGAGTGCTCCTAATAGTTGGTGTATCAATCTCTACCTAATATTGTGTTAATTACAGTTAGAAATGCTCTTATCAACAAATGTAAATTATAAAAATGTGGTAGAAAAAAAGGATAATTAAATTATATATAATCAGCAAAGCAAAAATAGAATCACAATACTACCTTTGTGTAGGTAGAATCTAATTCTCTTTCATAGCTAGAATTGTTGATTCTAAAAAATTATCATTCCAAATTTTGAAAGTACATTTAAACATAAAGAATAGAATGGAACCCAGAATCGTGATTTCATTTTGTATTTATTTCCATATACCAAACATGACAATAATAAGTTTTTTTTTTATTTGGCAATTTTGGAAATTTTGATTTTATTTCTTTTATTTATTTATTTGGTAGATTATCCTATATCTAAATTCCATCAATGAGGAAAATTCTTATTCAATAATAAGTTTGTAATGACATGTACAAAGATAAATATATATATTTATTTTATAACATTGCCTAAAAAGATAATAATTTCACTAGATTAAATGTGGTAAATCTAAAACAATAGATGTCATAAAAGTATCTACAACAAAGATTAGAATGTTTTTATGAATGCAAATGGGAACAGCATGCTATGGATATATATTCTTTTTCCTTTCTTTGTTTTTTTTTTAAGTTAAATTAAATGTTCAAACGATTAGATCTTCAAAAAGGAGTTACCAAAAGAAATTTTATCATCTATGGAAGTTTTTACAAAGAGAGAACTAATTAGTAAAGATTTTATAATGTACTTGGAAAACAAATGAACTTTATGAAAGATGTCCAATTTTTTTTTTTTTTGGTTTTTTTTTATGATTTCATATATATTAATATATATACATATATATATATATATATATAGAGAGAGAGAGAGAGAGCGAGCTTATTCCCTCCAGTGACAATAGTGCTCACATGACGAAAGAACAAGTTTGTGATAAGAAAAATATTAATTGGAAAAATTTAAAACATTGTCCAAAATAAGTTTCCCACTCTCTAAGCTTACTCCTTGGCAAAATATTGCATTAATTGACAAGTTTGGGACTAATTTAGTGAAAACAATGCACTGTTACATTAAATGTCCTCATATATATATATATATATATATATATTTTACTTTTTCCATTCAAAACTATCTATATTTTGGACAAACTTGAGTCAGATTTGAGTCTCTGTTCATAGTATCCTAAATAATTTACAATATTTCATTATTATTTTGATAATTTATTTTTGGTTTTTCATTTATTTTTATTTTTTGTCTTTTCAACTATTTTCATTTTCCTTTTTGTTTTTCTCATTTTCCTGTTATTTGATATTCCTCTTTTAATATTAGAACTAAGGTCATTATAGAGGACAAAAATGGAATGTCTATAAAATCGATTCCTAACTTTCCTTAAATAAATAGAA
Source organism: Combretum micranthum (assembly GCA_024138025.1). Taxonomy (NCBI): domain Eukaryota; kingdom Viridiplantae; phylum Streptophyta; class Magnoliopsida; order Myrtales; family Combretaceae; genus Combretum; species Combretum micranthum. Next base: position 163,799 of record JAMXBD010001966.1, on the reverse strand, counting down.
GTCTATCTCAATCTCCCTGTGCAGTAAGAACTACTATGATAATATATAGATATATATATATATATATATATTATATATAACGGGCATATCATAATAATTTTTCCCACATGATAGTGACAATAATCATTAAATGCCTAAAAAAGTATGGAAAAAAATGTAGTATTTAAGAAATGAATAAACCAATATATGTAATATTCGCCATAATGACCATAGTAAAGAAAAACAAGAGTTAATATATTGATAAAGATAGTAAGCTAAAATACAAGAAAATAAATATATCAAAAAACTTTATGTTTATAGAACAACGATAATAACTCTAATCTTTTCTTTCATTTGGCGATAGCTAAAGTAAAGTGTATACTGAAAAACAATGAATAGCTTTTATGTAAAGCGATCTCAGATGAAAAATGTTTGCTTTATTAAAGGTAAGAATCAAAATCACGAAATTACAAGAATCTTGTAGAGTTGGTAATGATGAATAAATAAATAGAAGGAGTTTAGTGATTAAGCATTCGATATTGAGATAAATTTGACAATAGATTTAGAGAATCTATGTATCATAGATGAGGGTCTTAAGTATTAAATTTCAAAGAGAGTGACTATGGAATAAATGCTATAAGGAGAATAGAAGAAAATTTTGTGGATAATAGTTGTATGAAACATGATTATAACATGTATATTTTGGGAGATTATAGTTATAATCCAATGATATAAGAAAAATAATGCAAAAATACTTGAACACTCCAGTTGTTAACCTAAAAGATTAAAGTATATAAATAAGTGACATATATAAGTATATATATACATATTAGTAAAAGAAGTAAGTAGTTGTGTGTGACAATGATATATATGAGTATATACACATATATAGGTATACATGTTAGGTATCTTTAAATACTTGAATAGTAAAAGATAATTAACTAAGTTGTGAGGTCTAGCTCTCTATTATGGAATAATTTATCTTGTTTAGTAACAATATTACCTTAAGTATGAAATTAGAGGTACATAACCTTTCCCCTAAATTCTAGACCATACTTTTAAATTGAAATCTTAGAATCACAAAATGCATGTCATGATACATGTGCTATATTTGAGTTAGGTTTCAGTGTTTTTTTTATTTGGTAATTTTGGAAATTTTGGATACAAGAACACAATGCAATGTATGTTGCTTGATAGAATAGAGATCGGTAGTCATCAAACTAAGATGTAAACTTAGCTACTAAAGTGTGTTGCTTGCTGTCTCGAGCTAGAGAGTGATGCTCTTGGAAGGGTCTCCAATCTTGACATGGTAGTTAAACGTTCAGGCCATCTCGCTATGGGTGGGGTTAAATATGGTTGCTTTATTAAAACCAAGGGTCAAAATTGTGGAATTACCAAAATTTAGTAAAGTTGGTAATGATGAAAAAAATATATTGAAGGAATTTAATTATTAAGCATTTGATTTTTATATAAATTTGACAATCAAATTAAGAAACCTGTGAATCATAGATGGGGATCTTAAGTATTGAATTTCAAATAGAGTATCTATGGAATGATTACTATATGGAGAATAGAATAAATTTTTGTGCATAATAGTTGTATGAAACATAATTATAACATATGTATTTTGGGAGATTATCGTTACAATCTAATGACATTAGAGAACTAATGCAAATATACTTGAACATATCGGGTTGTTGGAATAAAAGAGCAAAGTGTATAAAATAAGTAACGTATATAAGTACATACATACATAATAAGTAAAAGAAGTAAGTAGTTGTGACAATAATATATGTGTTAGGTATCTTTATATAGTCAACAAGTGATAGATATGTAATTAACTAAGTTATGAGGTTTAGCTCCTAATTTTTATTATGGCATAATCAATTTTATTTAATAACAATATTTCCCAAATGTGTATTTAGAGGTACATAACCTTTCCCTACATTCTAGACCACAAGTAATAATATGTGACTATAGGTTTAGATTGAAATCTCAGAATCACTAAATGCAAGTCATGGCATATGTGTTATATTTGTATCAGTTTTGGAGGCGTTTTTGTGATTTGGTAGTTTTGGAAATTAAGGACATAGGAACACAATGACATGCATACTGCTTAATAGAATCATGGTAATAACGAAAATAAGATGTAAACTTGTTAGTATGATGTGATGATTGGCTCGAGTTAGAAAACGATGCCTTGAAAGGGTTGTAACCCTAGCATGGTAGGTAAACCCTCAAGCTACATTACTGAAGCTCAAATAAAATTTGATTTCTTTATATCAAAATCATGAAATTACCAAAGTCTAGTAAAGTTAATAATGACAAATAAATAAATAGAAGTAGTTTAGTCATTAGGCATTTAGTTTTGACATAAATATGACAAAATTTGTTGGAAATCTATGAATCATGGATGTAGATCTTTAAGTATTGAATTTCAAATAGTGTGACTATGGAATAAATTCTATTTGATAAATAAAAGAAAATTTTGTGGATAATAGTTGTATGGAACATAATTATAACATATATTTTTGGAGATTATAGCTTTCATGAAATGATATTAGAAAAGGGCGGACTACACTATCAACATTTATGGTTAAGTTTATTTAAGGTATCAATATTTTAAGTATTTAAAAGAAGGATTAACGTCTCACAAAGTGAATCATTAATGTTTTATAAAGTTCATTTAATGTATTAACATTTATATTAATTTGTAATTAAATTTCTTTAATTTTTGTCTATGGTCAATTACTTATTCTTTATTTGACCACTTTGCAAAATATTAGTTCCTTTTTTAACCACTTTAAACATTAATACCTTTTTTGAATTCATCTTCAAATGTTGATTTTCTTATTAACCATTCGAAATATTGATATCTTAAATAGACCAATCTGAAACATTGATATCTTTTAATTTAATTTATCATGTTAGAAAAATAATGTAAATATACTTGAACAGATAGGGTTGTTGGACCAAAAAAAAAAAAAAATTTACAACTCTTTCGAGCTTCCCTATTTTTGAAATGGAATATTTATGGAATCGTCATGAATAGGATCAAACCTTATTCTATGGTATTCCCATGGATTCCTCTTCCTTATTTTTGAGCAAGCCCCTAAAGGAGCTTAATTGATCCATGATTTATGTTGATCAATGTTTATATTTTGAATTCTCATTACAAATGGGATCTAAATAATATCTACATTGACCATAAGATCCTTTCATTTGGATCAAAGTGTATAGATAAGTAACGTACATAAGTACATATATATGTAATAAGTAAAAAGTAAGCTAAGCAATTGTGATGATAATTTATAATAATTTATATAGTATATATATATATATATATGCAATAGATATACATGTTAGGTATCTTTAATAGTTGAATAGTAATAGATAAGAAATTAACTAAATTATGAGGTTTAGCTTTTGATTTTTATTATGGCATAATCAATCTTATTTAGTAACAATATTACCAAAGTGTGAATTTAGAGGTACGTAACCTTTCTCCTAAACCATAGGTAATATTGTAGATTTATATTGAAATCTTACTATTGTTAAATACAAGTCATGACATATGTGTTATATTTTATATCGGTTTTTGGAGTTTTTGTGATTTGGTAGTTTTGAAAAGTCACGACACTGGAGCATAATAACCTGCATGTTGCTTGATAGGATAGGGATTGGTAATAATCAAATTAAAATGTAAACTTAGTTAGTAAAATGTGTTGCTAAATTTTCTTGAGGTGGATAGCAATGCCCTTGGAAGGCACTTCAATCTAACATTGTACTTAGGACCTTAGACCACCTCATTGTGGCTCAGCAAATAGTTGATAGGATGAATAGTATTGGACATAAAATTACCCGAATAGACTAAAGTTATTATTATATATTAAACTTACATCACCTTATTGCATTATTTTATATAAAGTTTATAATTTGTTAACAGTTTTGAAAACATACATTATATTTTTATTGTTGAATCTTTACATCATTACCTCCATTTTTTGTGATGTATATTCCTTATTAGTTTCCTTCAGTGAAAAAAAATTATTCCAAACAATACATCTGTATTTCATACTGAGTTATTTCTTATTATAGATTAAAGACCGTCTGGGGTCAAGTTGGATTGACCTATCAAAATTGCAGGAAACCATAGGTACATGACATGTGCAACAAAACAATGGAGTTAAAAGGAGCTTCCATTGAGTTAACCTAACCAGACATGGTGGGTAAGTTTAGTCCACAAGATGACCCACCTCTAAAGGCCACACCCCACCACTCAGTGGTCCCTTTATGGTCCCAAAATCAGTCTACTGAATGAACCTTCATTTTGAATACCTCTCTAATCTTCACACCACACATATCCAACCCCTATATCACTCTTTCCAGCTATATGCTCACACACACTCCTCACCCAACTCTCTTTCTCTCTCTCAAAACAGTCCCTCTGAGATATCATCTTCCAATTCTCTGCTGGACTAAGTAAGCACCAGAGAAGTACATACACATATACTTCCACTCACTAACTTGGCTAATTGTTTTTCTCCCCTTTTTGCAGGCTTCTCCTGTACATATGCCCTTGTCAGTCAAGTCCTAAATTTCTTCACAGTTACAACAAACAAACAACATTAACACTGTGCCATATTTGTTTGGTATAGCAAATATTAGGAAGGATGATTACCTGGCACGACCTTTACACCGTCCTGACAGCAATGGTCCCTCTTTATGTCGCCATGATTCTGGCCTACGGCTCTGTCCGCTGGTGGAAGATTTTCTCTCCCGACCAATGCTCCGGCATAAACCGTTTCGTCGCGGTTTTCGCCGTCCCTCTTCTTTCCTTCCACTTCATCTCCCAAAACGACCCTTACAAAATGAACTTACCCTTCATAGCAGCAGACACTCTCCAAAAGATCATAATGCTTGTCCTCCTAATCCTCTGGACTAACCTGTCAAAACATGGAAGCTTGGATTGGATGATCACTCTATTCTCCCTCTCCACACTTCCAAACACTCTCATCATGGGGATTCCCTTGTTACAAGCTATGTATGGATCACCACACATGAATGCAGCCTCGCTTATGATCCAGGTGGTGGTGCTTCAGTGCATCATATGGTATACACTCCTACTTTTCCTCTTCGAGTACCGCGGTGCCAAGATCCTGATCATGGAGCAGTTCCCTGAGACTGCTGCATCCATAGTGTCCTTCAAGGTTGACTCAGACGTTATGTCCCTCGACGGGAGGGACTTACTAGAAACTGATGCTGAAATTGGGGATGATGGGAAGCTCCATGTGACCGTGAGGAAGTCGAATGCTTCACGACGGTCACTTGGAGCGGGTTCTTTCTCTGGATATACTCCTAGACCATCGAACCTTACAGGAGTAGAGATATATAGTCTTAGTTCTTCTAGGAATCCTACTCCTAGGGGCTCAAATTTCAACAATTCTGACTTCTACTCCATGATGGGTGTTCCTGGTTTTCCTCCAAGGTTGTCCAATTTCAACGCTGGTGAACTGTACTCGGTTCAATCATCTCGCGGTCCAACTCCTAGACCCTCCAACTTTGAGGACAACTGTCCCTCCCCACGGTTCGGCTTCTATCCGGCCTATCCGGCACCAAGCCCGGACATTGTGTCCGGCCTTACAAAAGGTAGTACTGGAAAAAACAATCACAACCAAAGCCAACACCACCACCACCAGCAGCTGCAACAGCAGCAGCTTCCCCTAATTCAACAGTCTAATATTGGAAACAAAGCCGGTCATGATGCTAAGGAGTTACACATGTTTGTGTGGAGCTCTAGTGCATCCCCAGTGTCGGATCATGTGTTTGGTGGAACCGATTTGGGAGGTCAGGACCAATCTCGAAGGTCTGATCACGATGCTAAGGAAATCAGGATGATTGTTGCTGATAACCCAACAACCAATGGAGAAAACAAAGGTATAATTCTAGGATCCTCTGTTTGTTTATTAACAATTCCACACAAGTTTTAGTTACATTGAACTGTTCTCTTAATTATTGCTTCCCGGAAGTCTTTGTCCCGAAAGAAAAAAAAAAAAATTGAATAGTACTAATACACGAGCAAGTACTAATATTTTTTAAACAAATCACAATAATATTATATGCTATTTATAAAATTATTCGCCTATTATAACTCTATTACTATTTATACGCTACTAATTAGTTTTCGTAAAACGTGTTAGTATCATTGAAACCTTTCGGATCATCACAATATGTATAGGAGATTTTATACTTTTCTTAATAAATGTTCTTAACACAAGTCATTGAATTACTGGGTAATGAACCTTTCTCTTGATGGGATGATGAAAAAGGACAAAGCAAATTCGGATTAGATTAGTCAGTTGGTGAATGAAAAGGCATCCTTGATATTATTGTAATTGTATAATGTATGTTTAATGATGTTAATGGTGATGTGAAGGTGGACCGGATAGAGAAGGATTTGGTGCGGACGACTTTAGTTTTGTGGGGAAAGGAGAAATGGTGGAGGATGATAGAGAAAAAGAGGGTCCCACAGGGCTCAAAAAAATGGGCTCTAACTCCACGGCGGAGCTACACCCAAAATCCGCCGGAGCACCACCACCATCAGGTGAAGGAAAACAGATGCCTCCGGCCAGTGTGATGACACGTTTGATATTGATAATGGTGTGGCGCAAGTTGATTAGAAACCCCAACACCTACTCCAGCCTAATTGGTATTGCATGGGCCCTCATTGCCTTTAGGTGAGTTTTTTTAAATTTCTTTTTTTATGTTGAACAATACATGACTTTTCAATCCCCACAAGTATTTCATTTTTCTTTTATTTGACTGTTCAATTTCACAGGTGGGATGTGCAAATGCCCAAAATAGTTGATGGATCAATTAAAATACTGTCAGATGCTGGTCTGGGAATGGCTATGTTCAGCTTAGGCAAGTATTTCCTTTTAGGCTTTTTGTTTCCTTGGTTAATTGATGCCATGGTTAGGCTACAAATGGATAAAAACCAATTCATAAGATCTTTGACTTCAACGTAATATTTATTTGAGTTTTGAGTTTGATTCGAAAATAGTTAAATTTAATTTTACCTCAAGCTCGAACTGGACAAAGAATTTATCGAGTCGGGTTGGAGTTTGTGTGTCAATAACTATGGTTAGCATTGGTCAAGTGTCTCATCTATATTGTTGAAATATCAAGCCTATGCAGCTCGTGAGTTTTCTGTGCCTAACATGGTCAATATTGAAAATGAAAATCTCCAAACCCACCCAACATAAGTCTTGAGTCATCACCAATAATATAATACTTGCGGACACCATCCCCATCAAGGCCACATATGCTCAATATAAATAACTAACTTAATTAATTATACGTAAGATAGTTACAGGAGTATATTTTATTTATTAATTTACTTTTTCATTAATGTGAAGTGTGTGTATGGATTTATATAACCATTATATATAATTTGCCTTCATTTTTTTTTTATTTTCTATAAAATAACCATTTAAATAACTATTCTATTGTAAAAAATAGGGGAAAAATTAAGGCATCAAATATTTTCAGGATAATGTCAATTTTTGATACCTGACCTTTATCAACTGTTGAATCATCTACTTAAAGTTTAAATGTGTCACTTTACTATCTAAACTATAATCCTTTTTTTCACAATTGATTGCTTGAATTTGTTAAATTTTACAATTAGCTACGTAAATTTACTTATTTTTACAATTAAGTACTCAACTAGGAGATGGAAATTTGCTGTTTCGGGAATGTTTTCCCTATCCTATCATGACAATTAAATAATTGACATGTGTTTATAAAGTGATAATGACTGTTTGCTTTATTTTAGGGATACTTTTTTTAAAAATTTATTTAATACATTGCAAGTATTTATTTGCTGGGATTGGATGAAAATATCATTTTTGAGATAGCAAATACCTATCCTTATTTAGGTACTAATCTACTATAAGTGAACTCGAAAAGTTTATAGGTAGTAAAATGATATTTCCAAACTTTGATAATTAATCACACCAATTAATAAAGTTATGTACCAAATATGAAATTTCCCAATATTTTTCAGAACACTTCAATTAAACACGTCTTCATTTCTCTCTGTGCATAAAAATTTTAGTGGAAACTCTAGACAATAAATAGGACAATAAGATTTAATATTGAATTGTAGAAAAAAAAAAAAACCAGAGGCAAATTGTGATTTGGTAGCAAACTTGTATCCTGGTAGTTTTGGGGTACGTTGTCAATTATTAATATGAGATTGACCCTGTCACATAGGATGTGTAAAAGCAAGCAATTTACAGCCATATATTGTATTGTCATCGTGACACGGGTTATGGATTAGAAACGGATTGAGATCGACCCACCCGACATGTGGGGCCGTGTTTGGAAATCGTCCACTTGCGGTCCTGTGTGGCTGTGTCACGGAGCATCGGTTGGCATTAGATACCGCACAAATACGCAGTCCCTGTTATAAAAGAAGTTAGTTGGGGATATGATAATATGATGAAAATGGTCCTGATTCTGCGTATAATTTTGATCGTTTGTGATAGGTATATTTATGGCACTTCAGCCAAAGTTGATTGCTTGTGGGAATACGGTGGCTACCTTTTCAATGGCCGTCAGGTTTCTCACCGGTCCTGCTGTCATGGCCGTGGCTTCCATGATCATTGGCCTCCGTGGCAACCTACTTCGGGTTGCCATCGTTCAGGTAATATAAAACACTTTTAGTACCATCATGTTACGTGAATTGATTAATTACATATAACTATCTATTAAATATATTACCAAATTGCTAATGATTTTGTAGTCTATTGATATCATCCCAGTCTCCTAAGTGAGAGTATCAGGCTTGAATTTTCCGTACCAATTACAATGGCAAAATATATATATATATATATTGCTTAGTTCTTTTTTATGATATATGAAAATAAACAAGAACATATAAATTTAGTGATATTACACACCTTAATATTATTCAAGATTTTATTGAACTTTACATTCAATCAATGGACTTATATAAAATTCATTAGAGATATCATAAGTAAATGTCTAGACATTTTCCTTTTGTAAATATTCGGTGTCCATCTTGTAGCATTAACAAAGGGTGGTTTTATCAATTAAGAATTGTTTACTTTGTGGGTTAAAATTTGAAGAAACATTTAGGTGAGTTAGTTTCATGGAAAATTTCTTTCTTGGGCTTAATTTTAATATTTGTTATAATAAACATTTTGTAGTCATTTCAATAGTTTATAAATGCTAACAGTATGTAGCACTCACTAGAAACTAATAATGGAAGACAACCCTAGTGCTGTCCTTACCAAAATTGGAATCTTTTTTTTTATCCGAGTCATTTCTCGTGACAGTTAACTACTAACTATTGGTATAGACTATGATTTTCGCCTCCCATCATTAACTACTTGTTTTCTTGATTTTTTTTCTTTTTTTGCTAAATAACTACTTGATATTATTATGACTATATCAAATAATTTTAAAACTTTAGTCATGAAAAATATTGAAAAAAAAAAAAGAGGAAGAAAAAAAGTGGAGTAAATGATTTTTGTTTGATATACAGGCAGCCTTGCCACAAGGAATAGTCCCATTTGTTTTTGCAAAAGAGTACAATATTCATCCAGCAATCCTCAGCACAGGGTAAGAACTCTTTTTTTAATATTTAACAACTTGTTGACAATGACACCTCTTTCTTTGCCATAGCTAATTTTATATCATATTTATATATACTAATTGCAGGGTAATTTTTGGAATGTTGATAGCACTGCCCATCACCCTACTATACTACATCCTTCTTGGACTATAAACAACAATTATTTGTGAAAATTAATGTTTATAGCTACAAGATCCTTCATTGTCAAATGAAAGAGAAGCACAAACACATCTTCCATGATTTTACATGTCATGGGAGGGAAGATTATGTTTCCAAAGTCTTTGGACCAACAGCATGTTTTGACTTAAAAGCCAAAGCTAGTTATGGGTGGTGATTGACTCCATTAATGGCCAAAAGTTTGCATCTAATTGGTTTAGTGATTGAGAGGATTGATTAATTAAAGCTTGGCCCTGGTTAAAGGAGACATAGAACAAGGAAGTATGGAGGAAAATGAGGTCAAAATGCCAATTATTAAAGTCCCATTTTTCACTTTAAATCGCTACAACTACATGGCGACACGACAATGGAGATTATTTAGTAATCCAAGGACTTATGTAAAGTTTAGCTCTTTGTTTTTAACTTTTTTTTTAATGATAATCCTAGTAGTGTTGGGTTTCGTTTTGATTGTCCGTAGATCAGGCAATTATATGCGTTTGTCGTGTTTCTTTGTTTTGGAAGTAATGAAGAATGTTATGATAAGAAAAAAGGGCTATTTGGTCATTTTCGTCTCATATACCTTTTTATCAAGACAAAGACATGCACTTTCTCGACAAAGGAAGCAAATAATTCATCGGAAGGAGATTGAGGGGCCTTTGCTTTCATGTTTTCTAAGCCCGATTGTCTTTATGCAAAGTGCCCCCCCTGCACTTTTAGGAGGAGAACTTTTATTTTCTTTTCTTTTCAGTGTCATGTTATCCTCCATTGAAGTGGATGGATGGAAGGATACGTCTCTCTCTCAGCTTTTTCTTTTTCTCCATCTTTTTGCAAGTATATTGAGACTATTCACTTACTTTGATATCTAAATGGATTTCATTTTACGATAACTATCTTAGATATTTTATCAATGGATGCTTTGATGAGGAAACCGTTGAGATATTTCATAGAGAATTTTCTTGTTTTTGAAGATAGGTACATTAAAATTTGTTAAATTTGAGCCAAAATTCAATTAAGTCTTTTCATGTTTCAAATAAATTGTTTAACTTTTGGATTGTCTATTTTTTTTAATCAGTATTTATATCTTATTTGCATCTATAAATGATATGAAGATCTGTATCCGAGTAATTAAGTGTTCATCTTTTCTTCCATCAATTTTTAGCAAACACATGATGACAATTAGGTACTAAACAAATGACAAACATATTGAAAACAAACGAACCAAACGAAGCCAATTTATTTTGATACATAAATAAGTCCATTTGGTATTAATTGATCTATAAGCTTGATAAGATTTTCGATTAGATTGAACAACTTCTTAGGTTTGACTATCAGGCTAGTGATAGAGCTAAGGAGTCAAGTCTATATTTTAGATTGCATAATTAAGGAGATTTAGTATGTTAGGTTTTAAATAGAGACTGATAGGACTAGACCATCCACTTTTAGCATTTTTCAAACAGGTTTACATACTTAGTACGACTTTCCATGACTTGGATTTTAGCAAAGTTCATATAATGATCATTTAAAGAAGAGATCTCATCTTGTTTATTGACCACCAAGGTAGCTTAATCTCTAAGTTCTATAAATATGTAGCTTCCTTTGTATTTGACAATAATTTATATATTTGGGAAATGATTTCTTTTTATTTTTTGGCAAATAAAGAGGGAAATGATATTGTGTTGTAACATTTGCTTCTGTAGATTAAATAAGACTTAGATAAACAACAAGAAACTTTTCACAAAAATACTCTCAAACTCAACATGTTACTTATGTCTTTGAACCTTTGAGATTGCTTATTTAACAACAAGCCACTTCTTCGCAAAAACAATAGGCATGATACTTTAAAACTTTACATGTCACTTATGTGTCTGGACCATTTAAAACTGCTTAGTAATCCTTCCTCAATTATCTTCATATCACTCCTTTAAGACTACACAACATGAATTGGATTTTGAATTAATCCTAGGGTTGATAGAGCTCACAACATTAAAAGCAACTACAGATGCTAGATTACAATCTGGTATGACTCACAGAGGCTTTATAATAAAGATGTTAACAAATTCCTTAAGACTCACAAATTACAATAACATAAAGTTAACCAGGTAATTGATATTACATATAAAATTTAGAAAACACAATTTATGTAAGGAACAATCTCTATGAAATAAATAAGTACGAGATGAGAAGGCCTATCACAATATTGCAAAGTAATAAAAACAAGCTTAATTGATAAACACTCTAAAATAGTAAAATTCATTCGTATATTCAAAAATTCTCAAATCAATGGTACAAATATGTTCATGACGTGTCTATACTAAGGATTGATATCCAACATGGTACAATGCTAATCAAATAATAAATATAACAACAAGAAACAAAATTTCTTCTAGAAAGGATTTATTACTATCAAGAGAATATTGCTATCTAAACAGCATATCAAAATATTTTTAATTTCACAATCTATAATGATACGAATTATGGTCGTGCATATAATACTCCTTCATATTTTCTTTCCACACTTGACTTTGACTTGCCCACATAATTGTTAATAGAAATCATAACTCTAAAATAGTAAAATGCCTTATTAGAAGAACCTCAACTCCATCTTTTACCGAATTCTTCATAAAACTTACTCTTTCCTTTCACCACCCTAATTATGATTTAGTTACAATTTTCATAAGTATGTACAAGATCTCTATGGTTTCAATGTGCATATTCATGGTGATTCTCTCTTCTTCTTTAGCATTCAACTATGTTCAAGAATAGTTTTTGACAACATGGATCTTTCTTCATAACACTTTTATCATGTTTTTGCTTCACACTTTGACCTTAAGAAGCTCTTTTGCTTTTCTACTACACATTTTTATTGAGGTTTCATTTACCTCTTCAAGAATATGTTTGCTTATTTGAGTCCTTCCTTACTTTCTGACCTCAAATCGTGGACGAAGGTCTTCAATTCGTAGTCTAATTCATATTAGTAGCTTTGATTCAACAAAATACACACATAAATATACATATATGAACCAACATCTCATATTTGTTTCATCTTGGTTTATTACTAGTATCAACCATCGATGAAACTTCTCCATAATAACCATTTGTAGTGCTGTTCCATGTCACTATTGCAACCCAATTACCACATCTTAGTAGAGGACAAAGCCATATCATAGTAATTAACCATTGTAAATCCTACCTACTAGCTCATGATAGTTTAATGTCTCATTTAAGCATCACATCACCTTGGAATGTAACAAGGCACAATAAGTAATAGTCTTTAACCTTTACTTATAGTACCGTAGTTTTCCTTTCGTTTCTCACATAAGTGTACCCATGCTCTACAAAATAAATTTAAGGGTTTTATAATTATGAGTTCATTTCATTATATAACTTTTGCATAAACATAAAATAATAACTTCATATTTGGAACCTACTTAATGATTTGAAGGTCATTGGTAATACATATTACCCCTAAAGTTAGGGAAACTGGCTGGTCAAGTTTCTAAACTAACGATTTTTGGCATTTTAACATCTTATCTCTAGAATTTTATAAATTAGTGTTTGTATTTTCAAAATATGTGTGATTGATTGTTTTCGTTAAATAGTATTTCACAGACACACATTTTAATGATAAGATAATGGCAGATACTTAGCCAAAAAATGCTAAAATCTCAAAATGCAATACTAAATTGCCGAAAACTAAAAGTATAGGCACATGATCTGCCATTATCGTATCATCAAAATAAATGTTCGTTGAATATTATTTTATAGAGATACTAAATTGTACATATTTTTTAAAAGTACAACAATTAATTTGCCAAAATTTGAAGATAAGGCATTAAATTGACAAAAATTGAAAATGCAGGCACTTCGCATACCATTATCTCCCAAAGTTATATAAATGAACAAGTAAATTAAACCTTAAGTAAAACTCTAAATAAGCCAAGCCAAGTGTTTGAAGGCTTAGATTTAACTTGTTTAAAGAATCATTGAGGTTGAGTCAAATTAAGGTTTTAACGAACTTACAAATAATAGACTTGAATTGAACTTATTTAGATAGATAAGTTTTATTTCAAGATTAAGCTTCAATTGTTTGTAAATTGAACTCGAGACATGTGGAGCTTGAATAGCCTATGAACGAATTCACTCATTTAATTTGTAGTCTTAGAGAGGTAAAATCCAAAATGATTAAATACATATAAATTAATATATGGATGAATATTAAATAAAGAATAAATATTGAATTACATATATAATATTATCGCATATCATACAATCCATTTATATGGAAATTTTCTTTTGGTCAAGTATGTATTATACATAACATATATCAAAATCATCAGTCTAAACAAGTTGGTTTGCTCACTTGAACAAGAGTTTCGATTTAGCTAATTTAGATGAGCGAGTTTTATTGTACACTTGGAATTTATTCATTTACGAATTGAACTCGAGTAGAACTGAGTTCAAAGCTAGCTAGAACACCACTAAAGATTAACTTTGTTGACCTTTTAAAAATTATCAAATCATGCTTTTAAGAAGAATAACTCAATTAACTAATTCTAATTATTGTCCACCAAATGTACAATTTGATCAACGTATCTTTTGGTGGAGTGAAATTCCTTTTCCAAATTAAGCTAGTCTTAAAAAAATTTGACTAAGTCTTCAATTAGATTGGAAATCAAATATTAGCACTCCTTTTTCTATAGCCAATATCAAAATTATGTCCTATAAGTGCACGGATTTTGTAGCAGCAAGCATCTATTACTTTACAACATTTAAATGCCTACAAACTCTCTCTCCTTCTTCTTATATCATTCCTTCATTCATCAATGTTGTATTTGACTAACCATGAAATTTCTATTTTAGTTTACATTTTTATTTCGCATGGTTAGATAATAGACATTAGTCAAGCAACCATGTGCTTTAGATCTCTGCTTTGATTAATAATTGACTTACCTTTGTGCTTTGATACAAAAATAAAATGATATGCTTATATTGTCAAAAGAATTAGAAGCAACTCTTTTAAAGTTATGCCATGAAACATTAGCACTCAAGCTTGAATTAACTATTAAAGGAACTAGGTTGATGATCTATAGGATTAATATGATTTACAACATTAGAAACATTCAAATTTCAAATAAGATTGATAATTGATATGACATACAATTATTAAAATAACTTAGTCACTAATGAACTATTTGGTATGAATCTTGAAGGGTTAAATAATGAATATATTAAAAAAATAAATCATGAATCATGGTAACGCTTTGTTAAATATATGAAAATATTACTTATGAAGACCAGAATAACAAGTGAGCCATAATCACAAAGATTGATAAATACAAGATAGGTTCATCATAATGATAAAAATTGATAAGAATAAAGTTTAATTGAGGAAAAAAATTCAAATAGTGGGTAATTTCATTCAATGGAGAAATATAGATAACATTCACCACTAATCTTCCTTATAGAATTTTGTATATATGCTACATCGATTATTAAAATGGCAAATTCTTCACATAAAACAAAATGCAGAAATGGAAATTGGAGTATTTATTGAAAAGAAAAATAACAATTTTCTATTATTATTATTATTATTATTATTATTATAATTATTATTATTGCAAAATAATCATTTCCAACATTTTATTTTTTTCCAATACCACTTGTATTGGAATTTAAAAAAGCATCATTCTTCCAAAAGTAAAAGTCTTTAATATTTTAGCTATTATATGTAGACTCATGACTTCTAATAATAAATTATTGACACTGGAAATAGAAATCTGTTATATATTTCATATAAGGTGCATAACTACTTAGTGCATAAGTACCAACAAGATTTCAACATTCATATTAATGCAATAATAATTATCTAAAACAATTACTACCAATGTTTGAACATTCCATATATGTTAAAGTTTTTACACACCTATGTACATAAAATATATTATCCACTGAATCATTTCTCTTGACTACTAAAGTTAGTCAAAAGATCGAGAAATGATTTTCAACAAAATATAGAAATACTTCAAAATGTATGAAAACAATTGTGAGAAGCTCTTCAAGCCCCACATTAATCCTAGACAAATACTTCATAATACTTATTTATTCTTGTCAAAACGCTGATTTTCAGATTCTTGCATGCTTTGCAAATTTATGCAAGATTTATTGGGTTCCATTGCACAAATTATTGGTGATTACCCTTACGTTCTTGCCACCAGCCATCTTTAAGTCTTGCATTTAGCAATAGGAAGACCACTCTTTTAAAGCTATTCACTAAGAAATTGTGTATAAAATACCTTTTTCTATCATTCCATGCACTTGAAAGAATAGAGTAACTTCTTATTGTTAACATTTTCTCTTTAACATCACATAGCATACTTGTGCATGGCTCTACATTACACATACGAGCCAAGTCGTGATTTTTTAAATTTGAAAATTTCTTTACTAATAAATTTGTTATAGTATTTACAATTCATTCACCTTTTCCCCCATATTATCAATAGTAATTTTGTACTACTAACTAGTATCAGATTTATTTGCAAGCTTAGTTTTCCTTTTAGAACCTTCTTTAGATGATTTTTCAACTACTACTGAAGTCCAGGTAAAAGAGACAAAATCAAGTCAAAATTAAGACTTAGATATAACAAATAGAAACTTTTAACTTCAATAAAGTGCTTATGGAGGAGAAAGCTTAATTTACAATTTCTTATGCTAAATCATAACTTACAAACAACTTATAGCATGAAACTATTGATAATTTTTAAGGAATTGGAAGTAACACCAATAACATTTAAACAACATTGGATGGGAGGTAGCTAACTTATGGCATACTGAAAAGCATATCAATTAATACTTTTTGACTAAAAAACATAAAGGAAAGAAAAGAAAAGAAAAGAAAAGAAAAAGATTAATTTAGCTAGATGAACACCTGATTCTATTGAACTAAATTATTGTAATCTAAAGATAATTCTTCATTTCATAATCCTTTTCTAATTTTGATATTAGATTCCAATATTTTGTGCTCTCATTGCTTTTGGAAACTCAAAGTCCGTAAATTCATGTGGTTTCCAAGAATTAATGGGAAAAATCTGAGTAAATAAATGAAATCAATATTTGTGACATAGATACTATGGTTTTTGCAAGGTGATGACTAAACTTTAGATTTTTTGTTACACAAAATATTTTTAAATTCAGCTGCTATGTGATATTCCTCATCCACAATGTTATCTAATATTTTGAATATCATTCAAGTCTACTCCTCTAATAATATTTATTGCCGCACTAATTAAACATTTTTCTATGTGTAAGTTTAACTAGAAAGCCTACATGATAACAAGTCAAAATCTTACATACTTATAAGCCTTTAGCTATTTCAATTTTTTTTTCTATGTCAAATTTAAAATAAGTCATGTAATTGTAAGAGACACCAAATGATAGCAATCTTTAATATTTTTAGGTTGTGACCATTATGTCAATTATGCAAATGATTCATTTAGATATGAACTTGATGTTAAGCTAGTGACCTAGGACGGAGATTCCAATGATGACATGTAGATGCATTTAAGTTATATTGGCCCTTCTTAGAATCATCATAGATTACAATCCAATGATACTTCACTTAGAATTTTTAGATGTTGACTTTTGAAACTTATATTGTCCTATAAATTGTTTATTGACTTCAGGTTGTTTGTACCATTTCCTTTTTGCCTAACTAGCCTTAGATACCTATTTTGGGCTTTTATAACTTTATATAGCTTTTTTGTTTAATAAATGTTTTCCAAATGTCAATTTGTTGCTAAAATTATGCTCAGATCAATAATAAGAAATCAAGCTAGCAATATGAAATTTTACAAAAATTAATAAAGGATTTTAGACATATAAAAGTTGATTAGAAAGTACAATTAAGTTTAGAGAGCCTTAGTATATCCTATTTAAGTAGGACATGTGGCAAATTATTGATGCTTCTAGTTTAGGTTATGACACACCTCCATCCACAGATTCATATTTCCCATATTTTCGTGAGATTTTGTGCATACCCTACACTACTTAGGTCATAAGCTTGCCTTAAGACCAAAAAGAAACCAATTTTTACATTTTAATATTAATATCACTGACTTTAAGCATGATCAGGTGATAGCCCTTTAGCCAAATTGCATACAAAATGGTTTTTAAATTTTACCCCTACCATGTTCGCTACTTCATTTCATTCTTGTAAATTCTCGTAAAAATTTGTAAATAAAACCTTAGTTAGGTAACTTAATCATTCTTTTCCTTCTTGATATAGATGTTTTGTTTGTAATAATATAAAAGGAAACAGTAGTAGGAACCATTAAGGGACTTAAAATCAAGTGAGACTCACCTGTGCTAACCCATTTATTTTTTTACAAATAAAACCTTAAGGCCATTCTTAAAAGGTTTGCAATGCCTTAGGCCAATAAACGGGTTTCCTAAAATTGTTTTTATCTTTCAGTTTTAACACATCAGAGGATGCAAGGTAGGGCTCTTTAAAATTTTAGAAAGGGATTAAGGTTAATTGGAGATGACAAAGCATACAAATGAGGTAAAGAAGTCATAATGGAGAATAGCTGTTGGAGATTAAGGAATGGGAAAAGGGTGAGAATATGGAAGGATCCATGGGTTCCAAGCTTAAAAGATTTTAGGGTTCACCTAGTAGTGAGGAAGACATCGAATGAGGATTTATTGGTGGTGTCATGCATTGATTTGGAGGCTAATATGTGGAAGGTAGAGGAGTTGGGGGTGTGATTGTTAGGCGAAGAAGTAAGGCTATAATTACAATCTATATACCATCTTAAGGCAAGGAGGATATCTTGCTCAATGGCGTCTTGTAAGGTACTTTTGAGTTAGTGGCATTCATTGGTGGTATGTATGTAGTCTTAGTGGTATTCATAGTATCTTTTGGAGTTCTTCCTTCTAAGGTTAGGGCACATCTTGGGTCGGAGAGGTATAATATTCATGTGGCATACTTCAAGGAATATCTCTTCCAATGATTTCCTTAAGAGGATGAACTTCGAATCAAGGTTGTCAAACTCATGCTTCTGTGTAGAATCACTAGAGGTTCTGTAGAATTGAAATGTACAAACATAAATTTCTACAAACTACGCAACATATCTTTGAAAAACTATAGATGTGATTATAAAAATCATAAAATACATGAAATACATAATAACTGTATAAAAGTTGAAGGATAAATTGCACTAGAAAGTATCAACATTTAGAGGTAAGTTTATTTAAGGTACCAACATTTTAAATGGTTAAAAAGAGGTATCAACGTTTTCTAAAATTCATTTAAGGTATCGATATCTAGATTAGCTTTCAATTAAACTCTTTGAGTTTCCATCAATGGTCAATTATTCATACCTTATTTGACCAACTTTGCTAAATATTGATACCTCTTTTTAATCATTCAAAATATTGATACCTTAAATGAATTTATCCTCCAAACGTTGTTACCTCTTTTTTATCACTTAAAATGTTAATACATTAAATGAATTTACCCCAAATGTTAATACTTTTTTTAATGTAATTTATCAAAAGAAAAAATAAAGACATTAAGTTCTATTTTTTATAACAACTCTTAATCCATAATATAACATACATAAAAGTAGAGCAAACATAGTTAAAATGAAGTTCATTTAAGTTATTTTCTTTGAAAAAAGTTATGAATTGAAGAATAATTAAACTTTTCAACTTGTCTTAAATTTTTAACCTAAATTTTTAATTATATAAATGAAATAAATGAGTTTATAGTTATAACTTGACTTGAATAAATTTTAAAAATGTAGAACAAAGGAGTTGGCTGAAGGGAGGGAAAGATATAGAGAGAGTGAAAGCAAAATTGAAATGAGGTAAGAAAGACGTATCATCATAATAGTTGATAAACTTATAAAAGTATTGTGTGTATATATATATATATATATATATATGCTTATTTGACCTAAATTAGTAAAATTGGTAAACTTGGTTAAAACGTAAGATTCTACCAATTTATGTGTAGAATTATCTAAAATAATAAGTTTCTAAATTAAAAAAAAAAGATTCTATGTATGAGTTAACTCAAATGACATCCTAAAATCATAAACTATAGAATCGTATGTGTAAAATCATGATTCTGACAACTATACTCTGAATAGGTTAGGAACGACCTCTTCTTATTATTGTCTTTTTCATGGATAGATCATAAGGATTTTTGTATTTCGAAACTGGTCTTTCACTAAAGGGCATCCCTCTACTAGAGAGAAGTGTTTCAACTTGAGTTTCTTGTTTAGTTCATTCCACCCTCGATTGACCCTTTTAATGTTATCCTCAATAATGTGCTTCTTGATGTTATCCTTAAACTACTCCAGAGTCATAGGTTAGTTTCTCACTAAATACTGGAAAAAGTGGCTCAACAATTAACCCCTAAGGTGCAAGCCTGTAAGTCGATAGCTTCATTAATGTTAAGGATCTCAAAGACTGTCATGGTAAAGTGAACGATGTAGTCACAAAGGGGTCTATTCTCTCCTTGTTTAATCTTGTAGAGACACAAAGCATCCTCCTTAGGCTGCTTGCTTATGATGAAGTGGATCTTGAACATCTCTACAAATTCTTTGAAGTTGTGGATGATGTTTGGGGAAAACTAATTAAACCATGTGCTCAACATTTTACAAAATGTTTCAAGGAAAGCTTTATACATAATTGCATCATCGAATCCTTTCAAAACCATATAGGTTTTAAAGTGAGCGACGTGATTTGTAGGGTCAATCATGTCGTCATAGTTGTTTAGGGATGGGAGGTGCAACTTGATGGGGAAAGGTTCCTCTTGTATGGCTTTTGAGAATAGGCTTATTAAATCTTCCGTGATCTGATCGCCCTTCTTGGGGTCCTTTGCATTAAGGATCATATCATTAATGTTTGTTTTTAGTTCTACATTGGTCATCTCTCGGAACGGTTTTCAATGGCAAGCAGGTCTAGCCATGCGCTTTCTTGATATGTGTTTTTAGCCCTTACTATACGGGTGACACCTGGTGGCTAAGTTTTATTGCTGCACAATTGAGCCAATAGCCAGAGGATTTGTTAAGGTCATGTGTATTGCTTTTTAAAGATTTTGAGGAAGGGGGGGATCTCTACTCCTTGTTGCTTTATACAGTTCATGAGGGCTTAGCTCTCTTTTAGGTTGCTGCAGGTTGATCTTTTAACTTTTGGTCATCTTGAAGTACCTTTAGTATTTTTTTTTTGTCACCTACTAGTATGTGTTTTCTAGTTGGGCAAAGCATCTTTCCATTGCTGTTGAGGTTGCTTTGGTAACTTCATGTCATAAGGTGTGGCCTTAACTTAATGCATGGGGATTTTGCATCCTAATGGAGTTAGCCTCCTGAGCAACACTCTTACTCTTAGTTGTTACCTTGTTTGGTCATGATTGGGTCTATGGGAAGGTTTTGATTTCGGTAGACGGCACCAAATGTTCTAACAAATCCTAGTCAATATACTTCGAGTCTCTAAGAACTACAGTTAAGGCCTGTGAAGGTGATAATCCTTAGACCTGCAACAGAAAAACTAGCTAGTGAGCATCAGGGATGCATAAGGCATGACCACTCTGTTACTTAAATCAATAAGTGGATGGGAGTTTGAAATAATAATACGGAGAAAGAGTAAGAGCCAAGAGAGTAAACCTGACTTTATTCTTGCTTATATAGTCAACACATTTCCTTTTTCATGAAGGTGGATTTACTCAAGATAGGAAACTTCCAATCATCTATTAAAAGAACTACCTTTGCCAATTTCAGGCAAGAGTGGCCTAGTTATTTAGAAGTCCTTCCAGAAGCATATCCTTATTTAGGAAAGTAGCAAGTCCCTTTTACTAATGATAGTTGGGAGACCAGATAAGGTAACTTCCCTTTGGGGAAGATAGGGTCATTCGAAACGATCTACAAGCCCCGAACTCCCATTTTATAGGGCCCACTAATCTTTTGGTTAAGGAAGTCAGACCATGCACGAATGAGGTCAGATTAGACCTAAGGTACTCATGACAAATAATGGCTATCAATATTGGGCAACCTAAAAAAAAAAATTAAATTTTTGCCTTTTATAAATGATAAGTTAGTTTTTAATTTAAAATAAAATTATGAATTATAAGAAAATAAACAAAAGGGTATAAAAATAATATAATTTAACTCAAAAGTAAAGGAAGGTAACCATTTACTTTTTGGTAGATTATCCTTAAACTCAAATATACATTTTTCAAAAATTGTTGTTAAAAACTGGTTTTCATGCAAACCACTAATTAAGTTGGGATAAATTCAACATATTGATTCTAGTTTACCACTCTTTATTTCACGATTCACTCTAAAGGATTGAAAAGCCGTTTTCTTTATAGTTTAATCGAGAATTTATATTAAACGAGTGTAAATCAAACTAAAGGAAATGAGACTAAAATGTAAGTTTGACACATATCTCATAATGAATACCTGTTGTGCGTAGATTTCATGGATTATTATCTTTTACATGATGTTTGTACGTAATTTTTTGTATTTGGCATCATTGATTGAATTAACTAAGAAGAATATTGAGTTCATGTGGAATGAGAAGGTGTAAAGGGGTTTTGATGACATAAAGGATGCTTCTTACTACATTAGTGTTATCATGACTTGATTTTGAGAAAGACTTTAAATTAGAGTGTAATGTCTTGGGAATAGGAGTTAAGGTAGTGTTAATGTAGAAGAGGTGTCCTATCACATTTTTGAGTGAGAAAATCAATGAAGTATCTTTGGATTATTTCAATTTTGAAGGTTTTACTCATTAATTAGGGCACTTATGTTGTGGTAGTGCTATTTGCTACTATAGTAGTTTGTCATCTATGTAGACCATGAGTCTTTTGAAATACTTAGTGTGGTAGCATAAACTTTCAAGGAGGCAAGCTAAGTGGTTGAGTTCTTAGTGGATTTGCATATATAATTAAGTATAAGAAGGGAAGTAGTAATGTGGTAGGTAATATCATATCTTATAAGTATGTCTTATTCAATACTCTTTGATCTAAGCTGTCAAGTTTTAATTTGATAGTGAAGAGGTGTATTCAAGATGTGTGTTTTGAGCCCATTGTGGCTTTGTTTGTTCCTATTAACAATTGGTCGCTATAATTTAGTGGAGAAATATTTATTTAAGCATGGTAAGTCAACTATTTTTGCATTTAGTGAGTGAATTATTGGTTAGGGAGGTACGCGCCAGTTGGTTATCGAGTTATCTTAGGGAGAGAAAGACCTATGAGCTATTAAGGGAGCATTTCCATTAACTGAGGATAATGAGGGGTATATATATGGTGATTGAGAGGTATATGATTAGGGATGTAATCGGTTGGCTGTTATATATAGAGTTTCTAGTCCGCTCAATCCAATAAAACCCTAAGGGTTCAACTCTATAGGATTTTAGGATCGGGTTGGATATGGAATAAAAGTCTTACAGGATTAGAAGGTCAAGTTTGGATACTACAAAATACTCGATGGATAGCTGACCAATAATAAGATTTAAAAAAAATAAAAAATAAAAGCATTTGTAAAAGTGATTGCTTTAGGTGATGACTCTCTTGATGATGGCTTTACACAACATTTAAAAGTTAAATTAATGCATGAATGAGAACGATCCCATCTATTTATTTATTATTTGTTTAAAACTACACGAATTTGAATTATTGAATAAGCATAGATACAATTATATTGTAAATTTATAATTTGATTGGGGAAAAAAAAGTAAAGGAAAAACATAAATATAAGTACTTTAAAGCTTGGCCCATCTTAGTCCTTTGCTTTTTATATAGATTAATACATCAACTTTGGTATTTATTTCTTCATTTATTTTTCAATTGTGCATATAATGTATGAAATCATTTAGTTCGTAACTTTATAGTTCTTTCTTTAAATCATTTGTATCATTATTGTTTAAGCCTCTTAAATTTATTAAATAGTATTATTATTTGAAAACCAGCTAAGAAAGAAAAAGGGAGATCCTAAAAAAAAAAAAAAAAGAATTGGGCAGATTTTCAAGTTACTAAGCAAACTCTATAAGACGGGTTTGGATATAAGGTTATAAAATAGGGTTTAACATACTCTATAAGGGAGTGGATTGGGGTTTTGGGATCTATCTGAAACTTAATCCGTTGTGTGAGAAGGCAAAAAGAAGGAGTGAAGCATTCAAGAAATATTTGCTACTGCTCAGTAATTCTACCCATCCATGGGTTGATATCCATATGGGTTTTGTCTTGGGTATACTTAGGATAGAAAGAGGAAATGACTCAATTTACTATAATCAACTTATTCAATACAAATGTCTAACTTCTTCATATATCATAGAAACGACATCACCCTTTATATTGCTAAAGAAAGTATGGTTGCATGGTGTTCTCCATAGTATGATTTTAGATAAATACCTGAAGTTTAAATTCCTTAGTTTCTTCTAGATAATGCCATGAAAAAGGTTAGGTCTCCAGACTTTTGATTAGCATCCCATGCCACCGAAAGACGCGCAACCAAACCAACTTTTGACATTTTAGTGTATTATATAGATAAATGTTATCATAAAGTATATTATATTTACCAAAAATACCAAATCTCTTTTTCTTAATTTCACTTATAAAACTATCTTCAATGTGGTAGAGTGGTCTTCTATGAAAACTCGTTTTATTACTCTCAATGTAATATGTTCAGAAAGGTCACAAATTCTAGCTTTCTAATGCTATTCGATTTCAAGTATCCCCGTGGATGGACTTGCACATATTTTTTACCATAATAGCCACTCCCTAGCTATTCAGATTAAACGAAGGATTATTGTTTCAAGGCCCTATAAAAAGAGGTAAAAATACTCCAGAGAAAACATTTATGGTTAATGATAAGGATAGGATTAATTTAACCGACAACAATCACAACTTTCTCGTATATAATTGAAAACAGATTTAATGATGCTAATATGTTTCGCTGTAAAAAAATTAACATAAGTTATAATTCTACAAATAGAATCGATAATAATAATTTTTACAATAGAAATTTACTTTTAAACTAAAACCCAGTTTTCTTATAATATTTTTGCCTGAATGAATAAGGAGTAAATTCTAATTTTTTAAGACAAGTAGTAAAAATAATGTACAACTCTTATAAAACTATTTACATATTATAATTTTATCGATATTTATATGTTGCTAATCAATTTACATGACGTATCGGTATCATTAAACCCTTTCTGGTATATAATTGGGTCCATGCTCATGTTGATGCCCATACCAAAATCATGTGGATATATAGGGGTTATTATTTCAACAGTGATTGAAATCAAACCCTCATGCCCTAACGAATTATTGCATCAGAAAAGGGGTGAGAAAAGGTGGTGTGGTGGATAGGATAGGACCAAAGCCCAACTAATGCTGTAGGGACTCCGGATAAAGAGAGCCTTGACTCAGGGTGCTCTCTGGAGCTTCTTTTGTAACCACTCGCTCAAATCTTTTCGTCACTACAAAAGGATAGTCCCAAATCTTAATACCTCGATGCCTGCTTGTTTTAGTTTAGTTCTTATCCGTCCTCACATAGTATTTCACATAAACATCACCATGGGGCATTTTTGAACCGCGAACCGCCCCGAACCGTCCCCGACGGTTCTGTACCCGAAAACCGCTTTGTCGGGAACGGTTATGAATTGCCGAAGGACCTGCCGGAACCAACGATTTCATAGGTTTCGACCCGCCAAAAAAAAAAAAACGCACACACAGAACACGGAATGATTTGGTATGGGGGAGAGAAGGAGGAGGAGGGGTGGGGGGTGTAGGGGGTTGGTCTGTTTAAAAAAAAAAAAAAAAAGAAAGAAAGAAGAAGAATAATAATAATAAACGTGGTTCATGGTTCACGGTTCACGTGAAACCGGAACCGTCAGAACCGGCGATTCCGTGAAACCGTGAATCATCTCGGTTTTGGCGGTTCTGGTTCGGGTCCAGAACTGACCCGAACCGTGCCGATGAATAAATTTTCACATTCCCACATCACTATAATGTTATTGAACACGGTAGCCATCACATCCCTTTACGTGTAGTGACTGGTGTATTAATGGAATGTTCGTGCTAAAATTGAAAGAATTGAACCATAGTCCCAACATTTAATGTTCCAAAGTAATGATTCTCATAGGCGGTGGATGTTTGAGAAACAAACAAATGATATCGGAATTTCAGAAGTTTGACTCTTTTAACTGTTTTGTGTTCACTACAACTGGTAAGGGTCTAGTTTCAAGATTTCTAAGTCCTATATCAATTTTTTAAGAATTTGGCTCTTTAAGAATCCCTTTATTCTATCCAAAGTAGACATCACCACGGGGCAGTTTGGAATCGCGAACCGCCCCGAACCGTCACCGACGGTTTCTGACCCGGGAACCGCCCTGTCGGTGAGGTTTCGAACCGTCTAAGGACTCACCGCAACCGGCGGGTTCAAGCGGTTAGCGTGGCAGAACCAGCGGTAATTAAAAAAAAAAAAAAAAAACCTGCGCAGTTCTTCAAAGGAGAGTGGGGCGTAGGGCTTTGGGTTTGGGGGGGGGGGGGGGGGGGGAGGGGGAGGGTAGGGTAGGGGGGGTAGGGTTTTTGTTTTCTTCATTTTTTCCAAAAAAAAAAAAAATCGGTTCACGTGAACCGGAACCGGAACCGCCCCAGCTCTGGCGGTTCCGGTTTTGGTTCCATGAAATGTGGAACTGTGAACCGACGGTTCCAGTTCGGGTCCAGAACCGACCCGAACCGTGCCGATGTCTAATCCAAAGTACTTTATTTTAGTGTTTCTATATGTTATTTAATATCTTAATTATTATCGATTTATATTTTTATTGGTTTATCCCCACAGTAATTGTAAAATTTTGAAGAAGAAACATATTTTTTACGTTCTCGAAGGACATTACTATAAAAAATTTCATAAAAATCTTATTTTTTAAGTTAAGAAATTGCATAAACCTTTCGTTATACATAAGTTATTGACGCAATCTCTATCACATTATGACATAGTTATGACTATAAACAAATTGAGTTATTCGCAAACTACTCGAGCTTAAATCGTTTTTCACCTAACTTGCCTTAAACTTGTTTAATTTAATAAACGAGTCGAGCTCAAGTTCAAAATGAAACTTGTCTAATTAAACGAACCAAGCCTTAACTTTTTTCAAACTTGTAAATAAGTTTATTAAGAGCTCCTAATTATTTTTATAATATTATTTTATTATATATAATTATTTATATGAATATATTAATATAACATTATAAATACTATTATATATAGTCATTTTGTAAACAACTACAAGCTCTAACTTATTTCTTAGACCCATTAACCAAAGTTAGCTCAAGAGCCGAGTTCAAATTTTTTAAATCCATTAAAAATTTAACTTAATTCAAATACATTAATTTGTTAAATGAATTAAGCTAGGATCTCCAAAATCGAAAACTCGATCCAACCTTACCTCCTTTGCGGCTCCATCCATGGTTTGAGTTCCCAAAATTTAAATGAGTAAAGAGTCAATTTTAATATAAATATATATATATATATATATATATGTTAACGAAAGAGAAAGAGGACAAGCACAGCAACTTGCGACACAGCTGTTTTGGGACGAAAAGTATTAAAGGCCTTTTGCTTCCTATAGATTGGAATGAGAATGAGTACAATAATTCAAAGAACGATAGGTCAAAACACGTTTGCAGAAGGATAGAGACATGTGAAAGATAAATGAGATGCATCACGATTGGTGAAGGAAAAGGAAAGGCCATGCGCACGCCTCAAACCCAAACGGTGGATCAGCAAGGGTTCTCTTCACTTCCTTCGACCAACTGTATGAATGTACGAAGGAAATATAAAAGGAAAAAGGATCCCATAAACGGCACTAAATTTAAATTGGAATTGCAATTCTAAATACTAATTTGTCTAAAAGTGTTT
Organism: Combretum micranthum; assembly: GCA_024138025.1. NCBI lineage: Eukaryota > Viridiplantae > Streptophyta > Magnoliopsida > Myrtales > Combretaceae > Combretum > Combretum micranthum. The sequence goes on along the minus strand of JAMXBD010001966.1, from coordinate 136,070 downwards.
TTAGAAGTTAGAATTATAAATTTTTATAATATGTTATTTTGGATTGAAGAGGGAATTGGAATTCTCCTTATTTCATGTTATACTCATTAATTATATATATATATATATATATTAAGTTTTTCTTTATTCTACCATATATTTATTATTAATATTTTTCATAAATAAATTATGTACATATTTAATTCTACTGTATTCTTTCTTTCAAAGGATAGGGATGGGTTTATTCTTTTTAGGGTTAATGTCACGATGGTATTTGAACTTTAAAATTGATCAATTTAATATATAAATGAACTTTTTTTTGCATACCAACAGTACATTCGTCAAGTTATATAATGTACTAAATTAATCAATTTTAAAATTCATGTGCCAAATTGATTATTTTCAAAATTGAGATTCTTAATTGTTTATTTTAATAAAGTTCACATTATCTCATTCTTTTATTACTCGTTTATGCCACAAATGGGACATGAATTTTGAAATTGATCAATTTAATATTAGAAATAGCTTTTCGTGCACTCCAATAGTATCTTCGTCAAGTTATTTTAGGTACTAAATTAATCAATTTTAAAGTTTAAGTACTGACGATCAATTTTAAAGTTCAAGTATCTAGTTGCATATTTTGTCAAAGTTTATGTATCATTTATGACTTTATCTCATTCTTTCATCTCATTCATTTAAGATATAAAATGTTTGAGCGGAGGGTAAATTCATTAAAGATATTTATGTCTGAAGTAGTTAAAAATATGAATCAATATTTCAAAAAAATAGTAGACTATTAATGGAAAATTAAAGAAATTTTATTGAAAACTAATCCAAAGGCCAATACTTCATATGAATTTTGCAAAATGTTGATTTATCATTTGATCCACTTTATAGAACATTTATACTTCTTTTTAATTACTTCAAGCAATGATGATATCACAAATTAACTTACCTTATTGATATCATAAATACCATTCTAAAATATTTAAATACATAATTTTGGTATTTTCGGATATTTGTTATAATGGTTCTTTTATTTTTTATATGTGTTTTTGTAAAGTCATGATTTAACATAGAAAAGGATAAATTATAAGTACTACTCGTGAATATTTTCAAAATTATATGAAATTTCAGCTTTTTTTAAAGTAACAACATTTATCCATCTGAAAAGTTGACATGACTAATTGAATACCTAACCCCATACAGCTACTATCTCTGATTTAGACCTTACATCAATCTACAATATTGGTCCAAACTTTACAACGCGACTGAAAAAATATTAGTTAAGATCGCTCTAGAAAGCTTGTTTTGTTAAATCTGTAATTAAACAAAAACAAAATCTCCCGAACACAAACATAAATGCTTAGAATTCGAGGTATAGGTAGGGGACTCATAGATAATCCGATAAGAGGACAAACACAAGTAGATTCAGGTATATTAGGAAGAATGACAAGTGGAAGAAGAAGTAGAAATTTAGGAATAGTTTACATAGACAAAGATATAGAAATTTATATTAATAGAAACATACATTTATTAAATCCTAAAATATTATACAAGTAGGAAGGTGAACTTCAGAAGGACAATAATTGATTAGGACAAATTGAGAAGAGATTGTTATAATTAAAACAAAGTCTATAAACATAAAACTATTAAGTGATACAACAATTAGTAAACTAAATCATGAAAAAAGAATGTTAATACCCTTAGGGTTGATAGTAATTAGAGTAAAAGGTTTGGGTAGAAAAGAAACAGGAGCAAACTATTGTTGGTAATATATTAGACAAATCATGGACACAAGATATTAGAAAAGCTGTATTTGGAACTATTGAGGTAGACATGAGTAAAAATAAATAAATTTTTTATTATGCACTAGACTTCATGATAAGCATAAACAATATAAAATTTTTAAAAATAGGATAACATTTGGAGATGATAGTAATTGGAGTAAAAGGTTTAGACAGCATGGGCAAAGCTGTTATTGGTAATATTAGACAAATCATGGACATGAGATATTAGAAAAGTTGTATTAGGAACCATGGAGGTAGACATGAGTAAGAATAAAGGAATTTTTTATTATGCACCAAATTTTGCGATAAGCATAAATAGTATAAAAAATTTAGAAATACGATAACAATGCAAAGGTTATGATGATCACGTAGCAGACAATGTTTTAATTAATGTAGGTTTAATAGGAAGAGCATTAAATGATAGCAACATACAATATAAATTAAACATAGACAAAATCATAAATTAAATACCAAGTTCATGAATAAAATTCATAGAGCCAATAGAAATATACAGTAGTAAATTAGAAAACACAGAGAGGAATCCTTCCAAACATTTAAAAGAAGGTAACAAAAGCAGGATCCCAAAAGATAATTTAATATACAAAAATCTACATGAAATGTGGGCTATATAGTTAGTGATTTAGAGACCAATACACCTCTAGACAATGAAATTATAGAAGAAGAAAAAATGATAGATGCTAGTGGAAGTAGATCTATACATTGGGGAACAATAGAGAGTCCTATAAATAGCAGGATTTGAATACTCAATTGGGAAACCCAGAGAACCTATAGAAGAATTAAAAAATAGAAAATACTAACTCAATTTATGCACTTCAATAGATAAAAACGATCCTTCATAGAGACATTAACATATAAATTTAACATTTATGAATAAATATATATGTTTAAGTTATACATAATGGATAGTTTATGTCTACTTGTTCCAATGAAAATCATCTGAATAGGTAAAGTTTTTTTCCTAAATTGAATAAATCGAGTCAACAACACCTTGTATTTGAATAATTTATGCAAGAGATCACTTAAATTTGTGGTATAAGCATGACACATTAAATTGAAACACATCAAAATGTGGAAGTAATTTTCTCCATATTAAGGAAACGTATGAAAGGTTAGGGACAGGTAATTTATATAATTACCACAAAGGCTAAAAAGTGAGGAATTTTGGGAAAGCACATCCCACATTCAAGTTTTCAAAGCAGATCCACCCGACATCGTTGTTCCTTATTCAAATCCCACAAGGTAAACCTCCGATTCCTCGTTAGCTTAGATTACATAAATTAAACGATCATGGTTTAGATTATATGATTATCATATAATAAAATATGAATTTTTAATTATGAATTTTACACTCTAATACTAGGTTAAAAAGGCCAAGTTCAGTTCACTCCGAATAGGATTTTAATTCCTATTGCTATCCGAATTTAGTGTTTTGTAACAAAATCAAGTTAGGGAAATCCTAGTCCTTGAAATCCATCATATGTTATTCCATCTCATTTCGTTTCTATTCTTTACGCATTACCAACCAAATGATTGTTAATCGAAAGCATGGAATTAGATGAACAAAACGAAAAAAGGAAAAAGATTTATGTAAACGAACAAAGTGAACGGGTAGGAAGCGTTTCTTGAATCCGAATCTATGTACATGAATAAACCTAGACATGACAACTATTATGCCGAGAAATGCTGTTAAGGAAAGTTGTGGATCTGGTGATTTCCCGGAGTGGCTTGTCAGTGAACCTAATCAAATTGTATACAAAACCTCCGAATATAGTGCCAATTATCGGCCCAGCTATGTAAACCCAAATCCCCCTGTAAACATGCATCACAATTGCTGGCCCAATGCTCCTTGCAGGATTCATGGATGCCCCTGAAACCGGCCTGCACTTTCACACAATTAAAAAAAAAAAAAAAATGAACATCAACGTCAACATTATAATGTGCATCAATTCAATTCTATTTCCATCTTACCAAAGCATAATTATTGGCATAACCCATCATCTATTTTATTAAGTCGAAACAAGTTATTCATTTCCACATTTTTACGGTGTAATTTGAAATTCAGTCCAATCCAAGATATGTAAAATTTAGGGAGTTGTAAAATTGGTAGAAAATTTATAGTCATTGCAGATTGACAATTCCGACATATATATATATATATATATATATTGGTTTTTCCCATCCTTAGGCACATTGACACACTTATATTTCAATAATAAGATAGTTTGAAATAATAATGCTTGTTGTTTAGCTTAATATCGTAACCATCTTACATAAAAAAAATTTATAAATGGAGCTGCAAATGAAATAAGTTAAGCCGAGTCTAATTTTTAAAAGTTTATTCTCGACTTGTTTAAAATTTATCAAACTCAAGTTGAGCTTTTTTTTTTTTTTAGCATAAAAGCTCATTTAACCAAATAAGCTTTATTTCAAAGCTAACTCGCGAATCTAAATGAAATTTTGGCTATGACTTGTTTAAATAAATGAACTTTATTTTAAAGTTAAACTTGGCTCATTTTCTAATCGAGGTCAAGCCAAGCCGAGCTTGAAGGGAGCCAAGCTTGAATAGTTTGTGAGCAATTTGACTCATTGACGACTCTATTAATAAATATAGAATTAAGTGATCGAGATTACATGAGTGTATAGAATTTGAAACTCCTAAAAAGACAAATATAAACCATAAAAAAGAAAAAAATCTATAGCAATACATGTTACTAGAGATAGATGATGTGATTAAGATGTGTGTGTGTGTGTCTATTTAATTATGTGAAATATGTAGTTTTCCTTCTTATTAGAGGATATGGAAGGGGGAGAAAAAATTACCCGGCAATGAAAACGCTTAGCATGATTGTCATTCCAATTGCAATGCCAGCCAATTCTCCAAACCTAAACAGAAACAATTATTATTACAACAGTAGCAAAGCTTATGAAAATGTAAACATCAAATTTGGGGTGCTGGAGAAAGCTCAACATTACTCACAGCTCTATTGTCTGTTGCAACACCAGATACGACGAACATTAACAGGAAGGAGATGATGATCTCAAGAACGAATGATTGAATGTTGGATCCGGTTGGGACTGTTCCGAAATATGCCACTGGTTTCACTTCGAAAAGAAGGCATAGTGTCCCACTCCCTAGGATTGCTCCTACCATTTGTGCCACGATGTACAAGGGCACCTTTAAGTGGCTTTATTTAATTAGTTGTAAGTAAAGCAAATAAATTTTTTTATCCATGCAAGTATGGGAAAAATATTCAATTAATAATAAATATCATATATATGTAATTATGAATATATGCAAAATTACAACAGGCAGTTTTCTAAATAATTATCTCCCATGATTTAATAATATGGTTACACGTAAAAAAAATATCGATATTTATTTACTATGTGTATATTACATGTAACGTGTATTACCCACTAAACATCCTTTTCGATGTGTGTGTATATATACACACAAAGATTCAAAGTCAAGTTACCAAAGTTTTATTAATTTATACTTATTATTATGTAACCTTCTACTGAAGCCATATATAAATATATTTAAACGAGGAAAAAATTATATAAAGTATAGTAAAATCTGCTAAATGGATGGTAGTGACAATATTTTATTCATTGTGTAGTACGAAATGCAAGGTTATAAGTTTTAGTACACCACGTATTCAAGTTTGTGGTGAGCAAGTATATCAATATATATATTTATAGATATAAGGGTTTATTTGACGAGAAATAGATAAGAAACATATCAGATACTGATGATAAATAGTCGGTTTTCTTATAAAAAGATCAAACAAATTAGATACAAATCAGATACAGATGATAAACAAATACAGATACAGATATAGATACAGATAAAAAACAAATCAATCTAACAGATCCTAAAACGATCAATATATAAAAATTTCACTGAACTTTTATATCACTAATCAATTCAAATGACATACTAATAGGACTGATAGCTTTCTCGGATTAAACAATAGAAGGTACCTGCTTATAAGGAAAATGTCGGAAGATGGCAAAAGCAATGGTGACGGCTGGATTGAAGTGGGCACCGGAGATATGGCCAGCAGAATAAATCATCACCATTACAATCAAACCCCATACTACAGCTATTCCTGGAAACGTGATTGAACCATATATCTTATTTATAGCTACAGAGCCACATCCAGCAAATACTATAAGCATGTCCCAACTGCTTCTGCAATCATCTGTTGGAACAACCAATGAGTTAGAAAAAAAATAGTAGACATGGACGGATCATCGATATAGAGGACCCAAAATCACATGCACCTTCTGTGTTAAGATGACAGCATTCGGAGAAGAACAAAAGCCATGTTTGGATGAAGCATTGTTATTGCTTTCAGCAAATTTCAAATCTTCTCTATCTTTGGACATTATTATATGTTATCAGGTTCAAAACTATTAAGTGGGATTCAGGAATATCTGAATCTTTCTCGTTTAATAGTGTTAAAGAGCTGTATTATTTTCTGAGGGATATGATGAATTTGGAAGCTATCCATAACTTGTCAAATTTATATGCAGTTTGACCTAATATTCCCTAAGGTTTAAAAAAAAATACTACAACAACAACAACAAAGTACCATTATTGAAAATGTTGTAGTATTTATCTTTTGTGGTATAGTGTTCTTAAGGTAATGAGATTAAAGGATAGATCCAATGGAGTCAATAGGAACCTCGGTAACTGTATCCTTACTTGAAAAAAAAATTATTATAACAAAATTATTTATAGTTCATCTTGAAGATCTTCCCGTTTTATTAAAAACCATCTTTTCAACTTCTCTCGCATTTAACCAAACAAATTTTATAATCCCGCTATTCCTCCAATCCATCTTTCAAATTCAAACCCCACTCCGGCATGCCTTGTTTTTTCAATTACATTTGAATAATTCTAATTTTTGCATCCTCTGAACATCCTTAGGTTGTTATTTCTATTATAAGAAATATGGTCTCAAAAAATATTTGTTGTTCCTTGTATTTATTTTTATACATGTATCATTGTGTATCACATGCTAAATTCTACTAAAGCGACAACATATTAATTAAAACTATAGTATATAATATGGAGACAAGGCACCAGATATGTAGAAATATCAAGCTCTTTTTATTTTAGACACGTGGACCAATAGTTATAGAGTTGCTGTTATTCTGTTATGTATATATACAACATTTTGTACAGAATGAATTAACGGAATGAAATAGAAAATTTCCAAAATATTTCTCTCTGTTTTCTTCTTCGAGTATCTCTCTTGACAAACATCAGTAAGTTTTAATTCTGCAACTTTTCATTTCATAACTTCAAGATGGTATCAAGGATGAAATGGTTAGGGATTCTTTGTTTTCTTGTGATTTCTGCAACACATATATGTTATTTTGTTGATTTTTGATGGATATTGGTGAAATTCTAAATACATCAAGAATGACTTCGAATAATTCTCGATCTGGTAGCATCCTTTCTTTCTTAATTCATCGGATAGTCCAGGATTGATTCTTACGAATGTTTCTTTTACTGGATCTAATTTTCTGAGTTGGAGTCGATCAATTAAGCTAGCATTGAGTGCTAAAGCTAAACTAGGGTTCATTGATGGATCGTGTTCTAGACCTATTTCTGATACAATCAATGAAGAACTTTGGGATCGTTGTGATTCAATGGTTAGGTGTTGGTTATTAAACACCATAGATAAGGAACTTGCTCAGGGTTTTGTCTATGCGCAATCTGCAAAGGAATTGTGGATGATATTTCTGAACGTTTTGGCATGTTAAATGGACCATTGATATATCAACTACAAAATCAGATTGTTAATGCTAAACAAGGGACAACTAGTGTGACAGTGTATTTTAATAGACTCAAAAGACTTTGGGATGAGATGAATGATGTGTGTCGTATGCCAATTTGTACTTGTGGAGCAATTGTTCAGTGTGAGTGTTCCTTACAGCAGAGATAATCGAACTAAACTAGTTCAATTCCTTATGGGGTTGAATGAAGTCTATGATACTACGTCAAATATTATCAATGGATCCATTACCATCAGTAAATAAGGCATACTACCTTATTTACCAGATTGAGAAACAAAAGGAGATCACTTCAAGTTCTGTCATGATAGAGGATGCATTGCTTTCATTGTTAGACAGCAGCAGCAGCGGAAAGGAATGTATGATGATAAAAGGGATCGAAGGAATAAGTCTGCTAGAATTGTTTGTACTTATTGTAAGAAAAATGGACATACTGTGGACCAATGTTTTGAGATTATTGGTTTTCCAGATTGGTATAAGTCTGGACTGAATAAATGATATTCCAAGATGGCAACACATGTTGATGGGAAGCAGTGTGTTTCTGATACTCCACTTGAGACAGACATGAGTGCAGGAGTGTGGCTAACAATAATCAACTCATGACAGAGATTTGTCAACAGGTCATGTGCATGATGAAAGAGAAGCAAGTTGAAGAAGGGAATCATGCTTCTTATATGACTTGCTCATGTAATATTTTGGCTTGTGCTTCTTGCTATATGTCTTGTAGTGATAAATGTTCTTGGTTGTTGATATAGGGGCTACAGATCATATATCACCTTGTCTTGAGTTGTTTACACAGATTTTCACATTACCCAAACCAATTCAGATAAAGATGCCTGATGGGAGTACAAAATTAGTACACCAATCTGGTCATATCAATCTCAGTTCACACATAATCCTTTTTAATGTGCTTTATGTACCTGAGTTCACTTGTAACCTACTATCCGTACACAAATTGCTCATGGATAATAAACTTTTAGCCATTTTCACTCCACAACATTGCTTGTTTCAGGTCCAGGAATCTAAAGAAATTGTTTTTGAAGCAAGTTGTCAAAGAGGACTTTATGTACTTCGTCCACAACAACCATCTTTGGATTCTTGTTGTTCAGCTGAACAACCTTTTGTTTCTACTATTAATAAAAATGTCATGAATCTTTTACATAATAGGATGGGACATCTTTCTGTTTCCAAGATGCGGCACATGCCACTTTGTAAAGACATGAATTTTTCAGATTTCTATTGTGATTCATGTATGCTTGCTAAATCACATCGCTTGCCATTTCCGTATAGATCAACTAGTTTTACACATGCTTTTGATTTGTTACACATAGATATTTGGGGTCCTTATAATACCACTTCTCTCACTGTGCAAAATTTTTTCTTAGTATTGTGGATGATGCTACTAGAGTTACTTGGACTTACTTAATGATCAATAAAGCTCAAACTTTGCAAATATTTTCTACCTTTTTGCCCTTTGTCAGAAATCATTTTCAAGTTACTCCAAAATATGTTCGTACCGACAATGGCATGGAATTTGTTTCCAAAGAATGTCAGGCCTAATTTCATAAATTTGGTATTGTTCATCAAAAGACTATACCTTATATACCACAACAAAATGGTGTCGTTGAGAGGAAACATCGACATTTACTCAAGACAGCTTGAGCTCTTCGTTTTCATGCAAATTTACCCAAATTGTTTTGGGAAGAGTGTCTTTTGACAACAACTTTTCTTATCAACCGCATGCCAATGCAATCTCTAGAGTGGAAGTCACCTTATGAAATGTTGTATCATCTACCTCCTTCATATGACATTTTAAAGGTCTTTGGTTGCTTATGTTACTCTACTGCTCATCCTAAATCTAGGGATAAATTTGAAGCTAGGGGTCGGAAATGTGTATTTGTAGGTTATCCTTCAAGTCAAAAGGGTTACAAACTTTTTGATCTAGATACTCATAAACTTTTTGTTAGTCGAGATGTTATTTTTCTTGAACATGTTTTTCCTTATTCTTCTCAACATGTTGAATCTCCAAATCACACATCAGATATGTCTTGTCTATTTCCTGATAATTCTCTTCCTGTTTCTGTTGAACATGACATTTCATCTTCATCCTCACCTGTTCAATTCCACTTCTGATTCCTCTTCGAATCAGAAATCTGTTTCGCAGCAGTCATCACCTGTATCTAATACTCCCACAGAACAGGTTTTGCAAAGTCTGACAGAGTTAACATAAGCCTAAATGGCTTCAAGAATTTGTACATAATGTTACTCATGACAGCTTGTCTTCATCATCAATTTCAGGTATTTCTTCTTCTTCTTCGCTAATCCATACCTTTATTTCAGTCACAACATTTTTCCTGTTTTCCTTCGATTACATATGTTCTTTGGCCAATGTGTTTGCAATTAAAGAACCTAGGAACTACAAAGAAGCAAAACAAGACCCAAAATGGATTGAAGCCATGAATCAAGAATTATTGGCTTTAGAACAAAATCAGACTTGGATTCTTACTTCTTTGCCACATGGTAAGAAGCCCATTGGCTCAAAATGGGTTTTCAAAGTTAAATACAAACCCGATGGTTCTATTGAGCGTTATAAAGCTCGTTTGGTAGCTAAAGGCTATACCCAAATTGAAGGAATCGATTATACACACACATTTTCTCCCGTTGCCAAACTGACTTCTGTTCGTGTTGTTCTTAGTTTGGCTGCTATGAGGAATTGGCATGTTCACCAACTTGATGTGAACAATGCTTTCCTTCATGGATTTCTTGATGAGGATATATATATGACTCCACCTGATGGTTATTCTTTAGCAAAAGAAGGGCAAGTTTGCAAGCTTGTTAAGTCTCTTTATGACTTAAACAAGCTTCGAGACAATGGAATATTGAACTCAGTCGGTTTATTTTAGCACAGGGATTTGTGCAATCCAAGTCTGATTACTCCATGTATACTAGGCTCAATTCGAATGGTTTTCTGGTGCTTTTAGTTTATGTGGATGATCTTTTGATTGCTGGTGATTCCCTTGTTGATATAGCTCTTATGAAACAAGCTTTACACAAAGCTTTTACCATTAAGGATCTTGGAGAAATTCGTTTCTTTCTTGGTATTGAAGTATGTCGATTGTCCAATGGTTTTCTGTTGAATCAACGCAAATTTGCCTTGGATATTCTAACAGATTCAGGACTCACAGCTGCTAAACCAGCAAAAGTCCCTCTTACTCTAGGTGTTTCTCTTACTTGTGATGCAGGACAGCTTCTTGAGGATCCAAGCCAATATAGACGCATAGTAGGTTGTCTTCTTTATCTTAACAACACTCGTCCTGATTTGTCTTTTGCTGTCCAAAAGCTTAGTCAGTTTGTTTCTCAACCCCGAGTTCCACATTTACAAGCTGCTTTTCAAGTGTTGCGTTATGTTAAAGGAACAATTGATGTTGGACTTTTCCTTTCTAGCCAAAGTTCATTTACATTGACGGGTTATTATATGCTGATTGGGGATCATGTTTGGATGATCGACGTTCTTTATCTGGTTTTTGTGTGTTTCTTGGTGATTCACCTATCTCTTGGAAGTCCAAGAAACAATCAACTGTTGCCACTTCTTCTGCGGAGGCTGAATACCGAAGTATAGCTTTTCTTACTAAAGAATTACTATGGTTATCTTATCTGTTGAAGGATTTAGGAGTCATCTTGCCTTTGCCCATCTCGATTCGTACTGACAGCAAATCTGCCAAGTTAATAGCAGAAAATCTTGTCTTCATGGGCGTACCAAACACATCGATCTAGATATTCATTTTGTTCGTGATCATGTGTCTTCTGGTTTTCTGTCAATTGAATACATTCCTTCTTCTCTTCAGTTAGCTGATTCACTTACTAAAGCAGTGCGAGAAGCTTCCCTGTCCACTTTTGTTTCCAAGTTGGGTATGTCACCATGGCCAACTTGAGGGGGGATGTAGAAATATCAAACTCTATTTATTTTAGACACGTGGACCAATAGTTATAGAGTTTCTGTTATTCTGCTATGTATATATACAACATTTTGTATAGAATGAATTAACGAAATGAAACAGAAAATTTCCAAAATATTTCTCTCTGTTTTCTTCTTCGAGTATCTCTCTCGACAAACATCAGTAAGTTTTAATCCTGCAACTTTTCATTTCATAACTTCAAGAAGATATAATATGTTAATACAGATACAAAATTAAAATGATCTGTTCATTAGATATGATTGTCAAATAAAACATTCATTTACTATTCACTACAATGTATAGAATCGGTAAAATCGTATAAAATTGTATAAACTTGGTAAAATTGTAAACGTGAAGAATCATACACTTAAATTCATAATTCTACGTAAAATCTGCACTCAAACATTTTTGCATCGGTTTTAATTAAGAAAAAACAAATAAAACTATAAGTCCACGGAATTATATATTTGATTCGTGATTTTGATAATTATCATTTGTTTCCATCATATGCAATAAAAAGGATCAACCGGTCATTATAAAAAAAAAAAAAAAAAAAAAAATCGAATCAACTTTTTTCCACTTAAATCGCTTCTTTAAATTTAACAATTAAAAACACATACATATAAGATTATGTGGCATGAATATGCATATGAAATCATATAAATAAGATTTTATTGCGTGAAAATGCTAATGAAATCAAATAAATAATGAGTACAAATTGTGTGGAGCAGATTCTATGTTTTAAAAGGGGATTCAAAAATAGACCAGCATTATGGATTAGGTTATTCGGAGCAAATTGTCAAATCCTTCGTGGTCATCAACTCATCATCCTGGCAATGGCGCTTTGATGGGTGGTTCTCTTTTGTATAAAGAAGTGGTGCAATTTAATATAAAAGCAAATCAGGACGATTTTATCGTTCTGGAAAATGGAAATCAAGAAAACTTTTGGAGAGATAAATGGGGTGGGAACTTTGATCAGCGTCTCCATAATAACAAATTTAACAACTGTAATGATTGGAAGTGGTCTAGATATCTATTTTTATCCTAAAAGTGAAGTTGCTCATTTAAAAATTTTTTCAGTATCAAATCTGTAACAATAACTTATTAGTATTGTATCATTATCAGTATCGATTCAGCTTGGTGAGTTTGTGAATAAAACTAAGTTTTTCATCAGTATCATGTTTATACAGTCTAGTATCGGTTTGGTTTACCAAACCAATTATCCAAACAAGTAAATAACAGCTTACCAACAACTATTAATTTAAGAACTAGAAACATAAGGGATAGTGTTAGTTGTCTAAGATGTAACTGTTTGGATGAGATCTTGATTCATGCTTGTAGAACATGTCTGTACAACAATGGGAATCTAATCCTATTACTTTGGAGGAAGGATCTGATATTGTTTCGAGTTGGATTAAATAAAATTACTATCTGGTAAGGAAGGACATTACACAAGTAACACCCCCTTAAGCAGTTTGTGTATGGAATGTGACTAAGGAAAATTTGGGATAATATAGGAACAGGTTTAATAGGGCCCAAGCCCAATGTTTGAGGCAAAGTGGCACCATTTAATGCATGAAAACTGACAGCTGCCATGTCTATACTACTCTCCTCTCCACAATCCTCCAATAGATCTTCCAACGGACCTTCCTCCTCAACACCCTCCATTAACAACAGAAACTTAGCCTTACACTTATGATTATGATGATATTTTTCATCACAATTAAAACACAATCCTTTTTCTCTTCTACTATTCACTTCTTCTTGAGTTAATCTTCTAATAGGTAATGTGGTTTTAGAAGATTGTATAGTGTTGCTATTTTGAATAGAAGGACTATGAACCGTAAACTATGGTAATAGTTGAATAGATCTAAAAGAGAAAGAATTTGAAGGATGACTTACTGATTTACTGTGCGCAAAACGTTCCCCCAGCTTTACTTTATGTAATTTAGCCAAAGCCATTGCTTGAACTAATGTCGAGGGTCTTGCTATTTGCAATTCCCTTTTTATTGCAGGTTTTAAACCCGAAATATAGCAGCTGAGCAAGAAAGAACCAGAAAGACCCACCACCTGATTGGCTAAAGCTTCAAATTGAGACTGGTCATGTTCTACTGACCCCTCCTATTTCAATTTGAACAATTCACCCTGAGGATCCTCATATTCAGAAGGCCCAAAGCGAATGACTAAAGCATTCAAGAATTCTGACCAATTAGTTAAATGGCCATTTAAATGCATCCACTTAAACCACTCTGCTGCAGCACCCATCATAGCGAACGAAGAGATGGTAATGTGCTGCTGATCCTCCACCTTATAGAAGTTAAAAAACTGAAGCTTGATAAGTCCAAATCTTGACTCCCTCTCCCGAAAACTTAGGTAATTCTAGTTTGATTGCCTTAGCCAAATTCTCATCATATGTAGCAAATGAAGGACTGGAAATCAGAGGATCATTTTCTGTACCGACAGAATGTTGAGTGTGAGGTACCTGTAATTCCAATTGCTCCATTCTTTTAGATCTTGCAATATAGCATTAGAATGCTGTTCAAACTGCTGCTGCTGTTGTTGTAGAGCCACGAACATACTCTTGATATGCTCTATATCTGATGCCATTTTTATTGTCTTGTAGTTACCATCAACAGAACAAGAGCACCAATTAATAAGGCCCAAGCCCACCTGACTCAATTACCACGCTAATACTTCACTCAAACCCTAATCCAGTTCTTTGAATCGACCACTCTCACTAGCTAAGTCTCTTCTCTCTCGCTCGTGTTTTCTCTGAGTTATCTATTCTATTCGCTAATGTTTGTTTAATCTGTGCAGATGAATGATAAAGCTCAGTTCGAGATGAGCGGTCTCCAAGCACTCAAGCGAGTAACTTTCTGGGGATAAAATCTTATGTCCCCTCTGTATGTTATTTTCTCTATTTATAGATCTTGTTTTACATTCTCTGTACAATGAACTGTTTAACAACTACTTGTAACTAGATCTGTTATTTCCAGCCAAATCTGTTAATTCCTAACTAGATCTGTTATACACTCAACACTAGATTTGTTGTTCTCAACACTAGATCTGTTATTGCATGATGTAATCCTTATGCCATTGTGGACTGCCTCTTTTGCGTCTTGTAACAGGTTCGTGTATCAGCGCATGAGCTTTTGGCTTATTACCATCATCGGAAAAATTTGTACACTAGTACAAGGTTGAAACAGAAAACTTATCCTGGAAATTTTCCCAACAAAACCGGTATAAACATCGAACAAAGAATTGTATGTTTACGGATTCATCAAATAAAAATTACACAAATACAAATTATATTGACGCAAAATCACATCTTAGAAATACGATTTAGGTGTTATGACATATTCGCCCATGAAATGCATCAACAAGATGCATTCACAACATACGCTTTTATAATAGTAATTTAATAATTAATTTTATCTTGTATTTATTTAAATAATTTTTTTTTTTAGAAAATTGATAGGTACATGTATCACCCAACATTCAACACTAATGGCTCTAGATTTGAAGAATGGGGTTGCATAAGTTGTCGAATTTATTTAAGAACTAACCCTCACCCAAGTGGGGATGCATCAATTGGTGGAGTTTATTCGAGACTTGAGACCGGCCAGAAGCTAGGCTGCAAAAAGGACCTAAAGTTGTCCCATGGAACTGTCCAGTCCAAATGCCTGATAGGCCCAGGTAAGTCCATAGAATATATAGATAAACAAGAAAAAGACAAAGCAAATGGAAAAATAATATATATATATATATAATGATATTTAAAAATTAAATTTTTTGACTGAGAAAGGGTAAAAGTTATACCTTGTTCAATGTTATTATAGACGGTAAAAGAATTAAGGACACCATTAAAGCATTTTTTACTTAACTCATACAGAATTCTACTAAAAGGAAATTAGTATTGAAATTAAGAGTACTCATGATTCGATTAACTGATCCGTGATCCTACTTTTTGAATCTAACCGTAATGACAAGTTTTTTAATATCCCAATTCTAAATGGATTCATCATAAATGGTTGACCGCCTTAACGGTTAACTTTTTTCTGTTAATTTTTTCGATTTTCGGTTCTTATCCATTTAAATAAATTGTTATGCAAAATTTACCGTTAACTATGATTGAATTATATCCGACTATTTATATAATGGCTTATTTTAATAAACCTTAAAAATAAAATGGTTTTTATCTTATATCCGACTATTTAAATGGTTTTTAACCATTTAATATAATGACTTATTTTAATAAGCTATAAAAGTAAAATATATTCTTCCAATGCCCATCAAATCCCATAATCCCCATAAACTCATGGGTAACCACAACTTGGATTAGCTAGTGCTAAAATGTCAACTCCTTCTTTCCAATTCGAATCGTTTTTCCATTCATAGAACTTTAAATGCCCATCAAATCCTAACTTGATGAACTGTACTGATGCAGAACATATCTAATCTTCCATCTAGATGCTCGACATAAATGGAATCATTAGGAGTTCCTACATCTCGGAATAAAGGTGTATAATAAGCCTGCGGTGGATTAGATTCCACTCGAGCAAACAATCCTTCATTTCTCAAGGAGAGTGAGTACATTCCTTTTGATGAATTTTTTGTAGAAACATTAGGAAAGACTTTCTAACCAAGTCTTAATTTCTATCTAGGGAGCAAACTATCCATTAAATGATCAAAAGATTGCCAAACTATTGTATTTAATTGCAATTTTGCATACTCAATACAAGTAAGCCCAATAAATTATAATATCCGATTATTATATTTTTAACAAAATAATTATAAAATATAATTATAAATTATATATATAAATATGGACAGTAAACCAAAACCATTGATTTTTTATTCTATAACCGAAAACAAAACCGAAAACCGAAAAAATTAAAAACTCAAATCCTAAACTAAAATCGATAGACCGGTCAGCCCTTTTTTTTCTTATTGGTTTTCTGGTTTCAAATCGGTTCTCCTAAAATTCAATTTTTTTGCACACCCCTCATTGAAATGATTCCATCATTAATTTTGATAGGATCGATTCCGTCACCATCTAACGGTCTACACCATACTTAATCATAATCAAATCACTAAAATAGTTAATATTTTAATTGCTATATTTATTTTAATGGATAGATGGTTGACTCGACGATTTCGTCAATGAAACTGTAAAAACTCCCCAATAGTAATTGGATTATGCTTATTTATTTAATAACATGTACCATGTTTTGTCCTTTAACTTATGTGTGTATGTATATATATATTTGTAGGTATATATATTCTCTGCATAGTCCCCTTTTGCCATTCTTACTATAGAAATGCACATCTTGAGTCTTGATGATTTTAGAAGGTGGGCTAAAGATTAAAAGGCTGGTGGGCCCAAATTTTATTGGAGTTCAAATTATAATTTATTTCATTTTTTTTCTATTTTTGAGTACAAGTTAAAAAAAAAAAAAAAAAAAGAAGATCTTGGCTTGCCATGGGTCTCTGATCCGGATTTACGTATGATAGGTCTGTTTCCAGGTCAAGATTTATTGTCCTGTGAATTGGATCGGGCCGAGCTCGACCCATGCTGAGGTTTATAACGATATTGTACTTAAAGGACCGAAATACACAATTGAAGAAGCACTCTGGGCTTATTTGTACCAGATAAGCATCTCCATTGCAATCCATATATTTCTCCATTGCAATCCATATATTTCTATCACCCACTAAAGATCTGAATATAATTATAATACAATGTGATCCACCAGTATTTGAATCTGATAAGTATAGTGGAAGGATAGTCTGAATTTGCAAATTTACCTCTCAAACTTTCATCTATATACATTCACCTTTTAAACTTTTAAAGTAAGCTTTTTTTGCTTAGGGAGAGGGTAAATTTGTACATATATGAAAGTTTGAGTGAGTATTTTACAACTCCTCTGTTTTGTTTTTAACATAAAATATATAATGTCTTTAATTGTGCTAATTTTTTAAAAATTTAAGGGGTCAATAAACTCACTTTAAAAGTTTAGGAGGTAAATTTGCAATTGTCTCTTTAATATATCTTAAATATAAAATTTTGAAATTGATGTGGCAAGAAATAACTAATAAAAAAGATAAATTCTACTTTTTAAGAAATAAGAAGAACGTAGTGGCAATTCAATTAATATCAATATTAATATTTTCTAAAATTATGTGAATTTACAAAGGTATTTGCTTAATAATATAGATATACATATTGTTAAAATAAAAGACCGCGTTTTGGAATGAATGATTTATAAGTTCTGATTTTATTTTGTTAAATATTAGTGCCGTTTGAAATGATATTATCTTTATTTTATTTTGTGACATTTGCTTCTTTTCGTTTTTTTTTTTTTTCAGTCCATGGCATTCTCTTAAGAAACATCAATTTTAGCATAATCCATACACGTGTCAAGAGAATGTGAAGATTCTTTCATTCAATGAAGCTTTCAAATATTATTTATTATTGTTTGTGTGTGTGTTTTTAGTTTATTCAAAGGTATGACTCAACGTCAAATGGGTATATTTTTGCAAAAAACAATTCAAAAGACATAGAAATTACTTTTGTTGCAGGATCATTACAACATACTTGTAAAAGAGATAAGTAGGTTAAATTATTTAGGCAACACCCTTTACTAAGAGTGTGCTACATATAGGATCGTATATGAAAATGAGACCACTGTGATCTCAACCGCATGCAATATGCATAGGACCACAGTGATCCCACAATCTTATTTCTTATATTTCCAGTGGAGGGTGTCGCCAAAATATATGGGTTTTTTTTTTTTTTTTTTTGATGGCTTGTTAATAGGTTGATCTAGACATGGGTATGTCTCGATTCTAAAATGCCACCTCGTCCAGTTCTGAAACTGGGATCGAACCACCAGTTCAATTGTTTTGAAAAAAAAAAAAAAAAGAAACATTGAATGCTTGTTGCATTTACAACTGTTTTATCGGTAGAAATGAAGACAAATGCAACCAACAGCCAAAAAGTTAGACCTTCAACGTCCATTTAACAAGTCAAATAGAGCTTCTTTTTTTTTTTTTTTTCTAGGGAGAGGGGAGGGGACATGTGTCATGGTGAGAGGGACTGGGTGGAGAAGAGGACAAGGAAAAAGAAAGAGGGAAAGAGGGAGGATTGATGGGGGTAGGGGCCCATCGAGGTACAGCGAAGTGTCACGATGAGAGGGAGAGAAGAGGGGAAAGAAAAAGAGAGAGGGAAAGAAAAGGATCGAGGGGAAGGAAGGTAAGGGCCGGGGGTAGGGAGATACAAAAAAGAGAGACTGTGTGTGTGTGTGTGTGAGAGAGAGAGAGAGAGATTCATATATGTTATTGGACAAAGGAAATGAAATTTTAAAGTTGTGAAGCAAATGTTTTTAATTAAGGATGTAAAAGCAGCAGCAATGGACTGGTTAGAGGCATTCAAAATTTCAAATTTAAACATCACAACACCGACGAAATCAATCTATAAATTAAGTCAATCATGTATGTTTATATCCGCACTCTCACTTTTCTTTCTCCCAAACTTTTTCTTACATGAATATGCTCCTTGTTGTTAATGCATGCAAACTATGAAATAATAGGAAATTTACTAACATATATTCACGATCATTTAATTTCCTATTGATTTATGTATCATATTGACCGCTTATTTGGAAGATATATCTATCTATTTTTTTAAATATAGAATGGCATCATTCTTTTATGGAGCATCAAGTAAATCAAAGAAATCAATGAACCTAATAGGCAAGGGAAAAGGTAAGGTAGTCGTAGCCGAATAGTACAGGGACAAGCAGTATAATTACTATGACTTTAATGAGTTACGAACCAGTGACTTACTTCTAGAGGAAATCCTTTCACTTCTTGCTCCACTAGGTTTTGAACATGTAACAACAATGTATGACACAAATGCACAAATAAACTCACAAGACCCCAAAATGCAGAAAATTCCACCACCAGAAATGGAAGAAGAAGATGAAGGCCATGATGGTCCCTTAAAATGATGGAAACAATCAAAGTGAGCCTCCATGACCCTTAAAATCATATATTTTTTCTAAACATCTTCAAAAAGGCACAAGGCTAGATGAGAAGGGATGAGCATATTGCAATTATGTAGCAGAAATTATGCATCTAACTGTAAGATCATAGATGGGTACGGGAATTTAACAAAACATATGCGGTTGTGCCATCTAACTGAATATGGTGTGAGCCCATCACAACAACAAATTGCTTGGTCATCAACTAATGATCGTGCTACCTTATTCTACTTTGGAGATGAGAGTACAAGAAAGGACTAGCCTAAATGATTGCTAGTATGCACTTATGTTTTATATCGGATGAACATCCTGACCTCAATTATGTAGCTTAAGAATACCTCAATTTGAATGCACGTAAATATAGTGCCACAAGGATGCATTGTGAAATATTGAGGTTATATCACGAGGGTAAGCAGGAGCTTGTTTGTAAGTTTCACTGTCTTGATACATGTGTATCTATATGCTTCAACATTTGGTCAGATAGTTGGCAAGAACACTCATATATGGGAGCAACATGTCATTGGACAGATGAGAAATGGGTTATGCATAAATGATTAATTATACTACGAAAAATGGATGGAAGACATACTAAACAAATATCTACACAATTATAAGTACTATCTTAAGGAGTATAAGTTGACGGAAAAAATCTCTTCGATTGGATTCAATAATGCATCAGCAAATAAAACAAGCATACCTAAATTGTAGGAATTATGTCAACCCAGTTTAGGTGGCATATTTTTCCACATTAGATGTGCATGTCGTATCTTAAATCTGTGTATAAAGGAAGGAATTGGAACTTTAGATCTTAAATATTCACCATTCAAACAGGTAGTCAACTACATGACAGATCACTCACAAGTACATAAAGCTTGGCATAATTTTTGTCGAGAAAACGAAATAAAACCTTGGAAATTTAAAAAAGATGTCAAACACAGGTGAAATTCCACATAAGAACTTCTAAATAGCACACTTAACTATAAAAATGGATTGTGTAATTTTGTCATGATACACATACCAAATATACCATTGCGTCCTAATGATTGGAATATATGTAATTAGTTATTGCGAATCCTCAAAATTTTTTATGATTACATAAAAACTTTCTCGTATGTGTATCGTCCAAGTGTGCATTTATTTTTAGTTGGGGTAATTAACAATGTTGGTACTTTGTAGGAAGTTCAACATGATCTATGCTTATAGCCTGTATAAGGGACATGTGCAAAAAGTGGTTAGATTACTATAGGAAAATTCTGATGATTTTATCTAATTGTTATGCTGCTTAATCATCATTGTAAGAGAGATGAACTTGCTAGTTATTTAAATTTGTATTATGAATATGTTGATAAAATATCAGACGCTCATAATGCATGTATTGTGATTCTATCTCGAGTTACACAAGAAGTAAGTAAGATTCTTTCGAAGTTGTATTCATAGTTTTCATTTATTTATGGCATCCAAGTCCTTGTGAGTCCATCCCCTATGTTGATAACCATAATCAATAGGCGGTCCACCTCTTGGGTTTACATATGAATAAACTTACAAAAAAGCATAGGGGAGTTAGTGGGACCGATACTGGTTTAGAAATCAACAAGTGTATGACAACCTACTTTGAGTTTAGTGACAAGATAGATGCGAGAGAATTCGACATATTAGAATGGTGGAAAGGGCATTCGAAGACATATCCTATACTTTCCAAAATCATGAGACATGTTTTAGCAATGTTGGCTTCAACTGTTGCAATGGAACAAGCCTTATAGTGGATGAGCATAGGTTAAGACTAACTCCGATTGTAGTAGAAGCCCTGCTAATAATGATGATTGGAATAGAGTGGAAAGGCGACTGTAAGATATGGTATATACAAGCAATGAAGAACATGAGTACTTTAATGACTACAACATATCCAGCAGAAGCACGACCTACGCTACACCAGAGCAGACTTGAGGTATCCTTCACTTTTAGGTTGGTAAAAAAGAAAACATTTTGTCACATGGAATAAACTATTTTCATAATTAAATGAAAAAACATAAAAGGCTTTTTTCCCTTAAAAAATAGGACACTTTAGATTTTTTTCAAAATGGTTAGTTAAATTAGATTCTTTAGGCATTTTGAAAAATTAAATAATTGGTCTACTACTTAAACATGGCTCTAATTTCGTAATTAAAATTAACCTACGCACTAAAGTTCTTACAAAAAAAGGAACTACAACGGTATGATTCCGACTAGTGGATACATAGGCAACTTTAGGGCGACTTAAAAAATTTGTAAAAAAAATTAAAAATAAATGCTAATTTTACTTTTGTTTATTTTTTTCATAACTAATAATAAATTTATAATATTTAATCTTACTGAATGTAATTTATCGTATCTTAATTGAGCAAATTTGTGTATGGGGCCCATTTTTTCCATTATTTTTTTATATTTTTTAATCTATGGCATTGTAATTTTTTGAAAACAAAATTAACCGGTTCTCTAGCTCCAGAACTGGACCGGAAGCGATGGTTCTTTAGGAACTGGACTAGAGCCAACTTTCTTGATTTTAGTTCCAGTTCTATGTTTTCCAAAACTGGAATTGTCGAGTCAGTCCCGAACCGGTGCAGATGACTAGGTTGATTAAACTAGAATCTCGAGAACAAGCAAAGATGCTAATTTTGGGGGAGGGGGCGCGCAAAAACAAAGATGCTAATTAGTTGAATTGAAAACCATTATGTGGTTGAGAATGAGATAGTTTTTGGATCTAGTCGTTTGGCGTTAGCATGATACTTCACTACAAAAGCTCTGAAAAGACTAAATTCCAAAGGCATATTGAAGTGATTACTGATTAGTACACAACACCTACTAATTACTTTTCCCTTCTTAAAAGATAATCCTTTCGATTTTTCTTTTTGCTTTTTTTTTTTATTTTTAAAGTTTAAACTAAAGCTTTCACAACATTTGAATTAATAATAAAAGGAGCAAAGTCATATAAAAAGCAAAATAATTGTATCCTCCTCGGATACCCAAAAATGGGAACATATATTAAATGAATATATGCGGTAATAGAATAGGTGGTGCAAATATGCATGCCTGTATTTACGCTAGACATGTTAAACAATAAGAATAATTGCGAAGTAAAATTTTAAAAAAAGTACATAGAATAATTATGAAATTAAAATTAAGATAGATATTTAGATAGGCATGATATTGGCTCTTTGACAATTCACCTCAGCCAGAAAAATAACTTGCTCCCAGTAGAAATGATAAGCCACTCGAAAACAAGCAGTTCAAGTAAATTCCATATCATAACACTTTGATTTAATTTAGATATTTGAATCATAAACAATAAAATAAAATTCTGAAAACCAAACTCTAGGTTTCTTAATTAATCAAAGACTAAACTTTACTGTGAAAACCTAAATATTAATTCTATAAATGCCATAAATTAAAGAGAGAAAAGTCTAGAAATTTCTACTTCATCGAAAATATTATTTATGTTTTATAAAAACTTGTAGATTTCATCTTCAACTTGGGTTTCCGATTGAATTTGATCAACCTCGCCTTATGTTTCCTTAAATTTAAAAGCACTAGGATAATAATTTGGAGTTACTAAAGAAAATATTGTAAGAAGAGTAAATATAATAACATGATAGTTGATCTGTTTCTAACCAGAAAATTTATGGAATGAACCTAAGAGACCCACACCTAGAGCCTTAAATTAGTTAAAACCATACACAAAAGCCTAAAAGAATTAATTGATTCACCTCCATTGAGCAAAATGTGTGAACCAACTTTGTGGCTTAGTCAACCATTTAGAAAACCGATCAACCATTTATAATAAATCAAGTTGACTTCATTGACTTTCAGTGCCATATGATCGACCACTTTTCCTATTTGATTGATTTAATTATCTAATTCACTTAATTTTTTTCTAAGCATATGCTTTAACTATTTCTTACCTCTAAATAAACAAAAGCACTCCTTTAAACCTTATATTATACCTAAAAATTAAATTAAAATACATCAAAATATAATTTATAAGGTCTATTTGTTTCATCGTTATGGTCATTTTAACATCTTATTTTTATTATTTTCAAATAGATGTTTGTCAAGAAATAAATACAAACGAAAATAGATATTTTTATACATAAATAGATCAAATAAATCAGATACATATAAAACATAAATGAAAATTAGACAATCCAAATATACCCTTATTGAATTTCAACACATCAATTAGAGGAACAAGAGCAAATTAATAGAGTTATGGATGAAAATGTGCAAGTGACTAACTATCTTGCTTGGTTGTTATTCATATGCGTGAGGTATGGTAAATAAATCAAAAATACCACTAATATAATAAAGGAAAAATATGTGATTGGTATGAGCACACTAAGGCCGTAACCAATCAAATAGGTACACCATGAATTAAGGTTTTATCACCTATGAAAAGTCAAACATTCAAAAGGAAATGGCAAGTGGTTTAAGCATTCAACCATTGCATGCAAGCAGGCAAGTCATTAATATAGCTAAATGCTTTAACACGCATTGAGTCTTCAAGAGAGAAGTTGTAGCCATGTCATATAAGCCTCATTGGATGCTAATATGGATAGTTTAATGCATTTATTGTCCTTATATGCCACTACTAATTCTCTTCAACAAACCATATAACATTTATTTACATGGGTATCATAATCTCTACACGCAACATTTATATCAATACCTCACTATTAGATTAGTTCTTTATCCCTCTTTTCAGTGTGTCCGATGCTTTTTTACTACCCTCTACATATTAGTGATCCTAGAGCCTCTTAGGAGTTGTATCCTTGCAATACTCCTTACCCTCTCTCACCTTTAATCTAAATTTGACCAATTGGCTCATCATCAAATCATTTACTTACTATTAAAGAATCAGCTCTAGTACCATCATTTGTAATACTCCAACATAAAAAAGTAGTCAACAAACAAGGTTATAGATAACTAATATGCCTTGTCATCAACCATACTGAAAACCTTCTAATTAATGTTAATTCGATATACATTACCTCACATGGGTATTATAAATAACTCCCATAAATTGATTAAGCAATGGTTGAGATGGCTGAGAAGCCTAGTATGAAATGATTTAAATCTTCAAATTTAACGGACTAATTATCTAAATTATGACGCATGGACTTTTGGGATGTAAAGATCTAACCTTATCGCTTTTCTTATGTTTGCTACTTCTAACTTAACAAATCCCTTTAATGATATTTTATATGCTAAATGTATGCATTTAATAATAAATCTACATGTCTAATTTGGCATATGTGTATGTTTGTGTTAAGAGTAGTTATTTGATTGGCATAGTTCCTCTCCTATATGTGGGACTTTTTTTTCTTTTTTTTTTTTTTTTTTTTTGGGGGGGGGGGGGGGGGGGAGGAGAGGGGGGAGGGGTGTGAAAAAAAATGATAACTAAGGTATAATTTTTTATTTCATTATAGGCCGAAACATACAAAGTATATATAGGGTAAAATTCCCAATTAGTTCATTAAAATCTATCTATTCTCCTTCTAGTTAATGTCTATGACCTATTCACACATTTATAAGGAAATAACATTAATTGATATTCAATCTTTGAAAATTTCAACAAATCATCAATAATCTCAACACTCTCCCTCAGGTTGGTGCATATATGTCATACATGCCCAACTTGTCTAAGAACTTTGAGAACATTCAATTAGATACTCTTTGGTAAGGATATCAGCTAACTAATCTTCTGACTAGGTCCTTGGTAATTCCATAACTTTTTCA
Source organism: Combretum micranthum (assembly GCA_024138025.1). Lineage (NCBI taxonomy): Eukaryota > Viridiplantae > Streptophyta > Magnoliopsida > Myrtales > Combretaceae > Combretum > Combretum micranthum. The sequence goes on along the minus strand of JAMXBD010001966.1, from coordinate 110,702 downwards.
TCTAGTTTCTCCTTAATGAAGAACCTATCTACCTCGACATGCTTTGTATATTTATGTTGAACTGGATTATGGGCTATATCACATGCTGTTTTGTTGTCATAGTAAAGCTGAATTCACTGCTTTAAGGGATGGCTTATATCTTATGAGTGAAATTTTAACCATAGTGCTTCATAAATTCCTAAGGCTATTCCTCTGTACTCAGCTTCTGCACTAGATCTGGCAATAACATTCTGTTTCTTGCTCTTTCATGCGGCCAAGTTTCCACCCATAAATGTAAAGTATCCTAAAATTGATCGCCTATCATCAATTGCTTGAGCCCAGTCAGCATTTGTATATACCTCAATATTTTGCTTGTTTGTGTTTTTAGAGAATAGAATTCCCTTTCTAGGAGCAGATTTTATGTACCTTAAAATGTGCATGATTGTATTCATCTGTTGTTCACTTAGATTACGCAAGAACTAACTAATGACACTTAGAGCATAGGTAAGATCTAGTCTTGTGTGAGCTAAGTACATTAGTCTTCTAACAAGTCTTTGGTATCTCCCATTGTCCACAAGTACCTGACTTGTCTCAATACATAACTTTTAGACCCTCTTTCATTGGAGTGTCAACTGGATGGTAAGCTGACATACTGGTTTCATGTAGTAGATCCAAGGCATACTTTCTCTAAGATAGGAAGATACCTCTATTTGATCGAGATACTTCAATTCCCAAAAAGTATTTTAAAGGGCCTAAGTCTTTCATTTCAAATTCCTTGGATAAGTACTCCCTTAAAGCTTTCATTTCTTCTGAGTCGTTGCCTGTGACAATCATGTCATCTACATATATAATGAGTGCAGTAATTTTCTCATACTGTCTCTTTAAAAATAACGTGTGATCTGAATTGCTTTGCTTATAACCAAAGGTTATCATGGATTTGGTGAAACTTCCAAACCATGCTCTAGGAGATTGTTTTAATCCATAAAGTGATTTCTTCAATATACACACCTTCTGTTTTTGTCTTTCTTTTACCATGCACCCTGGTGGGAGATCCATATAGACTTCTTTAGAGAGTTTACCATAGAGGAATGAATTTTTTTACGTCAAACTGTTGTAATGGCCAATCAAAATTTGAAGCTAAGATAACAAGACTCGAACTATATTGATTTTGGCTACATGTGCAAATGTTTCAGTGTAATCAATTCCGCAAGTTTGGGTATGTCTTTTTGTCACCAATCTTGCCTTAAAACGTTCGATCGCACCATCAGCTTTATACTTCACAGGAAAGATCCATCGATACCCAACTAGTTTTTTTTCCTATAAGACGGTCAACTAATCCCCAAGTTTGGTTCTTTTACAAGGAGGCCATCTCTTTATTTATTGTAGCTTTCCAACTCTGATCAGTTAAGGCTTCCAGTATATTGTGAGGTATAGATACAGTAGATAATTGATTGATAAATGACTTATTTGTTTGTGACAAGTGATGTGCAAACATATAATGGTTCATAGGATATCTTACTTTACTAGACAACTGAGGTTCATATGTAGGTTTTGGAATACCTCTAGTGAGACGTTGTGGTAACTGTCTCTTGGATGACTCTAGCACCATATAAGGAATATCCTCAGATAATGTTTGGTTTGATGTGTCAATTAAGAGAGACTCATTTTCTCTTTGATCTAAGGTTTGACAATTAGTCTCCGACTCATCCACTTCTATCCTTATTGTTTCGTTGTGTAGGGTATCACCACTTAAGTCCAAGTTTTGACCATTAAGGTCACCTACATTTTGATCAGATACTGTTACAACATCTTCCTCAAGGTTGTATATAAGAGTCTAGATTTCCTCAATATTCTCTCTTTGAAAGTCAAACTTAGAGAAATACATATCATAAAAGACAACATCCATAGTGATAAACATGTGTTTAGTAAGGGGATGATAGCACCTGTATCCCTTTTGATAGATAGCATATCTAACAAATACACATTTCAAGGCTTGAGGCATTAACTTATTGTGTTGGTGTTCGAGGAGATGAACATAGGCAACACATCCGAAGACATGAGGTGGAAGGTTTGAGATTGTTAGTGCAACACCAACTTCTGCAAGTACTTAGAAGGGTGTCTTGAAGTTGATAGACTAAGATGGAACATGATTGATGAGGTATGCTGCAAAAAGAAGAGCTTCACCCCAATAACATAAAGGCATGTGAGCCTCGATGAGGAAAGCGTTCAACCACACCATTATGTCGAGGTGTTTTTGGACAAATGCTTTGATGGATTAAGCCATGAGAGTCCAAAAATTTATGAAGTCCAAAACTGTGGTATTCCCCGCTGTAGACACCTCATTTTGACATTCTTTTTGTCAAAATAAATACTTAGTTTAGTATATACATAATTAAAATAATTGAATTTTGCAAATTATAAATGTTAAAACTAGGAATGAAAATTATTAATAATAATAATAATAATAATAATATAATAATAATAATAAATCAATTTAATAGAAATAAATATAATAGATGTAATATGGATAATTAATATAGTATAATGTAATTTCAAAATTCGAAAAAAAAAACACTGTTCATCATCTTCTAGCTTTGGCCGCCCGATGGGCCATGTTTGAGACCATTTATGGCTCGGTTTTCGACCCGTCTTTTACAAACCAAGCACGTTTCTTAAAAATAGGCTTGCAGTAGTTTATATTGGTATAGAATTTAGTTGTTTTTATCAAGAAGAAGGATTTAAAATTTGAATTCGAAAATTAAAAAAAAACTCGTTTTTAGTTTCCGAAAAAAATGCAAAATCTGAGATTTTTGTTAATGACAGTTGTTTAACGTTTAAAATCATAACGGTAATGACAGCTATTTGTAATAATTGACCATTTTTTACGTTAATGACAACTAATTAATAGTTGTAATCCGTTTTTTTCGGATTAAAATAAAAAAGCCCCAAATTTAGATCTATAAATAGAAGAAGAAAAAACGAAAATACTGAACACCAAAAAGAGAAAAGAAAAATCAGATAGTATCCGAATCTATAGGAGTTCGAAATTTGCAGTTGTGGTCGAATCGTCCGGAGCCCTATCGTCGGAGTTCATCGCCGTTGCCGATTCGACGCCCCCCTGTGTGCGTTAGCCATTTTCCTCCCAGAACTCATCCTTGCCGTCGGCCAATTTCCACGCGCGGATCGATCTTCTTCCTGCGTTCTAGCTGATCTTCTCTCTGCATCGGCCATCAATTCTTCTCCTGCGTGAATGCATTCATCCCCTTGCGCGAATTCATTTTTCCAGGTAAGTTCTTAATTCGTATAATAATAATAATAATAATAATAATAATAATAATAATAATAATAATAATAATAATATAATGATAATTAAAAATAGGAAAATTAAAAATAAGAAAAATGAAAATAATTAGTATATGATTATTTTCAAAATCTATTATGAATATTGTGTTTTAAAAAAAAATTCAAATATGTAAAATTAGTATTAGTTTGAATCATGATAGTACATTCATTATAATATGTATATATTATACATATTGTCAATGAATATTTGCTTTTCGCCATGATGAATACGTTTTTAAGGAAAAGTTTTGTTATTAACATGAAAATTTTGATTAGACTAAAGTTTTAGGCTTATAGTAATTGTCCAATAGTGTACGAGATGGTATTTCAATTTATATTAGACATATATTGTGATTTTATTATAATGCATACATTTATGAAATTGTTTTATAATATTGTCTAAATATTACCCGTGATATTGGTATTGATATAACATTTTGAACAAGGCATGATATTGGATATATGTTATTCTTTATTCAATTAAAGTTTTTGGAATTGTAATGGTGCATCGTATTGTGTTGAATCTTGTGAATAGTTATTCATGATATTACAAGTTGAGATATTTTTATGATTAAGAGGATATATGAAATTTGACAATGTCAATGAATGTTTGTTCTAAAAATAAAAATATAATTTGAAATTTAGGGTTTAAATTGTCATGATATAGTTTTTGATTGTTTTATCTTTTTGCATTAATATAGTAATGATTTTGTTTTCTTGTGATAAAATTGAATTTTTTTATATATATATCATGTTAGGTATGTGTTCATAGAATTACATTAAGATCTTGTTATTGATAATATACTATAATCATGCCCTAATCATAAGGAATATATGAAATTTTTTAGTTTTAGGTTTATAATATTTGAAATTGTGTGATCATGTATGATGATAGTCATTAATATTCCTTTTATGCCATGATGTAGTGATGACCTTGATTGTAATAATATTGAATTTTATGATTTCACCATATATGAAACCACATTGAAATCTTGCCCTTCATAATGTAATTTCAATGATATATAAATCTTGATTATGCCATGATATTGCTTTGTTGAAATTAGCTTGTTAAATATTGATATTCCTTATAATATTTTTATTCTTGATGATATGTATGATCAATTGATATGCATGATATGTGGTTATGATTTCTTGTTCAAAATTTTTGTCACCTAGAAAAATCCGATTTTCCATAAAATTGCTAAAACCTAACTTGATAGATTTAGGGTTCATGTTAAAAATATATATATATTTTTCATAAAATTAACAAACTTAATGAACTTAAAGCGAAAAGATTTCGAAAAATTTTAAAATTAACCAACAAACTAAATTTTTCTAAAAGAACTACGTGTGGTCTGATCCCGATTAGCGGGTACGTAGGCACCTAAATGGGCGACTTAAAATATGTAAAAAATTATTTTTGTGAATTTATTTTTTTGTTTAGTTTAGATATATGAATATTGATAGAATTTGATAAGATTTGATTAATTTGAATATTTCGAGTTTTTAGATTATATATGATTATCGATGGAATTTGATTAGTATTTTTGTGCATATTAGACATATGTTTAGTTAATTAGATTGTAAATAGTTTAGATTTTGAAATTAGGGTTTAAAAGAAAGCAATTTAAATATGGAAAGTTAAAGTGGTAACCGTTTAGGTTTTAATAGGTTAGCCCCCGAACTCAAGTTAATTTCTGGTTCTCGTTTTCAAAAAACGATTTTTTTCGCAGATCAGTAGCAAAACCAAAATCAACCTACCCATTGGTTTTGGTTTATTTTTTCTCGACTTTAGTCGAGTGGCGACTCCAAAATATTTTTAAAAATTCAAAATTTCCTTTAATTCTTAGTCGAGGATTCGTATTGAATGGGTTAGGGTTTAGTACGAATCGGATTAAAGGAAATCGAAAAAACCAGGCTCGACAGCTTGGCGACTCCACTGGGGACCTTTTTAGAGGGCTAGCCACTTTATGCTTTTCATATATAAATTGCTTTCTTTTTTAATATCTTGTATATTTGTAGATATTTGTGCTAACCGTGTGCTTATGTGCAGATATTATCTATATAGAGTTTTGGAGGGGATATTTACTTTTAAAAAAAAATGTGTGCTAGATGTGGTCAAACCCGGGCCACCTTAGGTAAACTTAGGACGGGAGGCACCAGTAGGTCTCGGGTGTTGTGGTTACCCACCATTCGAGACACGAATTAGCCTCCCACTCCGGTTAATGTGGCCCATGGCCCATTAATTGGGGGACCTTTAGAACCCACCCTTCTTGCATCCACTACATGAAGGAGATGATGATCAAGCTTTGTGGCTAATCAAAATGTTTTTCAAAATTGCTTTACAAAACAAAAGCTGAATTTATAGGAGTTAACTTTTCCTTGTAATCCGTTATGTAAATGTGTCTTGTAAAATCCTTGTAACCTCGTTTTGTCTTTGTATTCAGTTTAGTGTACCATGTAAATGTATATACCGTGTTGTAACACATCTCTTTGTAATAGGTAGAATAAAGAAATGGCAGATAGTATGTGGGCCCGTCTTACTCCCGAGATCCATGTTCATGAGCCTACTAGTCCGATGCCCATTTTGAGCAAGTGGTTACAAACTTTCAAGCCAGAACAAAGAAGATTTATTGAAGACCGTTTGGGACCTATTCTTTCTCTACCAAAGGTCCAGGTCCCCATTCATCTTTTTAGGGCCTTGGTTTACTTATGGAATGTTGATGAAGCCGCCTTTTGCCTTGGTGAGCACACTTTGAGTCCCACTATTGAGGAATACACGAGGCTTCTTCAAGCTCCACCAACTCATGCGGGAATATATGCTCCTCAACTTAGTAAAGGGCCGATCAACTTGTTCAACTCCTTTTTAGGAATTAAGAAGACCGATGTGTCTAAAGCCCTCAAGAATTGCAATTTGTTCTCCATTCGGCTTTCCGATTTATTCAAGTGGTTTGGATCTCCAAATAGTTACAAGGACAATAAGCCTATCTTCTGTGGAGGTGTAGTAGCATGGGAGCAAAATCGCATCAACGCCTTTATAGCGCCGTATTCGGTACTATCCTCTTCCCGAATGGGGATCTTTTCATCCACTATCGGGTATTAGAATTAGTGGACCAGTTCTTAGCAGGAAAGTCTTATATCCCGGCCTTGCTCGCTGAACAAAATAGATCTCTCAACCATTTGAAGAAAAGAGGCCATGGGAAGTTCAAGTCTAGTATGGCACTCTTGATAATATGGTTTGCAAGCCACACTAGAGATTATGGGAGCAATTTGAGTCCAGCTTGCCACATTAGAGATAGTTATGATCTTATTTTAAGCTTTAGTGAAAGAGTTCGCATTCAAGATCTTCCAAGGACCGATGAATGGGTGCACTTACTCCAAGATCTAGAAGCTCACAATTTCCTTTGGGTTGCTAAATGGTTCCATTCTCCTACGGCAATAACCGAATGTAGGGAATATGCGGCAATTCCTTGATTGGTTTGACCGGGTCCAGGATATTATCCGGCTGTGTGATAAGACAATATGGAGCACTTCAAGATATAACTAGCAAGCCATCATTAAAGGAGTTTACTATGGAGTATGATGACCCGAGTGTTCCTTTGGCACAAAGAGAGAGAAGGCTAGGATCGATACAAGCCAAATGGGAGACAAGAGAAATCAAGACGATCTACATGATAGACCCCATTAATACTGAGACGAAGAAATACCGAGCCACTAAAGAATACATCCTCACCAAAGGGCAAAAGTGAACGAGTTGGAATTTCAAGCTCCCGAGATGAAGAAGAAGGATCGAGAGATGGAAAAGGAAGTTCAAGATTCTCAAGGCAAGGTTCAAGCACTTGAAGCTCAACCAAGGATGGCAAAAAGGACTATTGAGGAGCTGAAGGACCGTTCAGAGTGTCCTAGCAAGATTAGGCGTTTGGTTTAGGATGATTTTCTTTGTTTAGCTTTTCGGTTTTGTCATGTTTAGGTCATGTATTTGACTCCTTGAGTAAATTCAGCTTTAATGAAATAAAATGGTTTTTTGCTACAAAGTTTCATCATCATCTCAATTTACATGCGCATGCGTTTTTCTTTTCCATATATATATTCTTGTCTCTATGTTCTTGTATATTCTTTGCTACCCGTTTATTTGTTTTTGTGTATATATTAACCGCTAACCGTTTGCTCATTTTGTTGAGAATCATAATAAATATATAATAATATATACATTTTCTTCACTAAACTATGGAATTTTGTTTTTGAACATCCAGTTTCTAAAAGATAGCTCCTAAACGGTCAGACCCGGTTCGAAGTCCGATCATCACTAGGTCTAAATCCAGAATGGCTAGCAACAACGACAATAATTCTGGTAATTCCAATGCGATGTCCGAGCAAAGGCACTACTTTGGAACAAATGGTATTCCGAATGGCCGAACAAATGAATCTTCTCACGCAAAACCTTAAGGCCCCTCAAGATACTACCGCAGGACATTCGGGGTAAAGAAAGGAACTGATAGTCAAACTATTGAGGAACAAGTAATTAATCATGAACCACTAGCCATTGTCGAAACCGATTCTTCTGAGTTTAAGAAGGAAATTGAGGCTCAAAACAAAGAAATGGAGAAAAGGCTTCTTTCTCAATTCAATGAGAAACTCAAATTTTTGAGAAAATGGAAGGATTTGATCAAACTGGAATCACAAGCTTTCCTACAATCGAAGCGGGAGCTTTCCCGAGAAGTTCAAGATTCCCGACTTTGAAAAGTATGATGGTACTGGTTGTCCAAAGTTGCATACTAGGCTCTATGTGAGGAAGATGAGCCGGTACACTCAATATGAGCAATTCATGATCCAAACTTTTCAGGATAGCCTTACCGGTCCAGCTTTAGCATGGTATGCTCATTTGGATCTTGATGAGATTAATACTTGGGACAAATTGGCTAGGGCTTTCTACAATCAATATAAGTTCAATATTGAAGTGGCCCCTTCTATGTGGGATTTAAGTAATATGAGGAAGAAGAAAGATGAGTCCTTTAAGGAATATGCTCAAAGATGGAGATCAATGGCATCTATGGTATCTACCCCTATCCCGGAGAAAGATTTGACATTCACTTTCATCAATACTTTAGAAGAACCTTCTTTACTCATCTCATTGGACACACTACTGCTAATTTCTCTGAGATAGTATTAGCCGGGTGTAGAATTGAAAGTGCCATTATTACCGGGAGGATCCACGTGGAGAAAAAGGCTACAAATTTCAAGTACTCCAACAACAAAGGGAAGGATACCACTGTAGTGTAGTCAGCTCAACCCCATACACTAAACCTACTCAATCCTACACCTACCAACAAACCCCAAACACTAATCAACCCTTCACCCGGTCACAACAACCACAATCCCAAAACCAACCATTCAATAGACCAGAAGACAGTTCACCAAAATTCCCGTACCCCTTAGCCAAGTTCTAGCCCGGCTTAGAGCTGACAATCTGATCACCTTTGAAACACCTAGAGAAGACTACAAACCCATATTATAACCCCGAGCAAAAATGCGATTATCATTTGGGGCAAATAGGTCATTCTACTGACTATTGTTGGAGGCTTCGGAACAAGATTCAAGACCTCATTGATGCTAAATTGGTCCAACTAGATTTCGTTGAAACCCCGACCCCTAATGTCAACACCAATCCTCTCCCAAACCATGGGCCCACGATCAACATGATCACGATTGAAGAACCCGAGCCTTTTATCGGAATGATCCAGTCCAATCCAAAGAAGATAGTTATCCAATGTCAAGGAGAGCAGAAAGAAGCCCCATATGAGGTGAAATCGATGAGGTATCAATTCCATGTGCCATTGCACCGAAAGACTATAAAGCCGCCCCGTTCAACTATCAAGCTGTTAATCAAGTTCCTAGGCCCATGGTCGGAAAACTTGGGAAAGCTTCAGAGCCCGAAAGAGAGAAAACATTAGCAGAGGAATTCTTCCCACTAAGAAAAGATAAGAAAAAGGAGGAGGAATCTGATGAGAAAACAGCTTGACCAAGATTATGAAGATAAGTGATTATAAGATTGCTGATCAACTCGCTAAAGTCCCGGCTCAAATATCCTTAATGGGTTTGTTAATGACTTCTGAAAAACACCGGGAGGCTCTCTTTAAGATACTCCAACAAATCAAGGTTCCCGAAGGTGTTGCTACTGAAACAATGGAACATGTAGTAAATTCGGTATTTGCTTTGGATCAAATCTCTTTCTCACCTGATGAGTTGGGAGCAGAAGGCACTCAACACAAAGCCCCTATTCATAATGGCCAAATGTAATGGAATGATTGTAGCCCGAGTCCTCATCGATAATGGGTCGTCTTTGAATGTTTGTCCATTGGCTACTTTGAACTTACTTGGTATCGATGCATCTAACCTCCGGTCCAGTTCTACTATTGTTAGAGCTTTTGATGGATCCAAGAGAGGCATATCAGGAGAAATAGACTTGGAAGTTACTATTGGCCCACAAGACTTTACTATTCCGTTCCAAGTTCTAGACATACCAAGATCATTCAATTTGTTACTTGGAAGGCCTTGGATTCACTCAGCTGGGGCAATACCGTCTAGTCTGCATCAGATGGTCAAGTTTATAACAAATGGACAAATCGTTACGGTTAGGAGAACAAGACCATGCTATCTTCAAAGACACTGCTATACCCTATATTGGCGAAGAAGGATCCGAAGACTTTGGTTTACAAATCTTTGAAGAAGCCAATATGATTCAAAAAGAGGGACATTTAGGGACATTTGGACTGGGATATGTCCTACTCCGGTTGAGATAGAAGAGATGAAAAAGAAAGCCCGAAAGAAGAAAGGAGAAGAATGGTATAATACCCCTATCGAGTCTCCAGATATCAAAGTCACATTCCCACAACCGGCTCATGTCCAGAAACCAGATACTGCATCGGTTCTGGAGCCTTCTTGCAGCTCCCGTCCAGTTCGGGAGTTGAATAATTGGTTCACTATCCCCTTAATAACTCTAGGGTTACCTTTGAATCTGATGATAATGGTGAAAGTAAGAGATATCTTGCCGATAGATAACGAAAATACTGATATCATTTCTAACCCTAATGAGTTAGTCGTTGAACATGACATTAGTGATCACACTGGGATAGAGAAAAGTTGGCAAAAATATGAACAAGGCAGAATTGAGATCAGTGAACCTACAGAAGTAGTGAATTGGAACTGAAGATGAGCCTAAAAATTTGAAAATAGGCCACCTTATCCGCTGAGCAAGAAAGATTGATAAGATTATTGACTGATTACTTAGACGTGTTTGCATGGTCCTACGAAGATATGCCTGGTTTGGATACCTCTATAGTGGTTCATAAATTACCAACTAAAGCAGATATCAAACCAAAGAAGCAAAAATTAAGACGATTTAGACCAGATATCTTGCTCAAGATTAAAGAAGAAGTAAAGAAATTGTTGGAAGTCGGTTTTATAGAGGTATCCGATTATCCTGAATGGGTGGCTAATGTGGTCCGGTACTTAAAAAGAATGGAAAGGTTAGAGTTTGTGTAGACTTTCGCGATTTAAACCAAGCCACGCCCAAAGATATTTCCCCTTACCTCACATAGATGTCTTGGTGGATAATACGGCTAGAAACCATCTATTTTCATTCATGGATGGCTTTTCGGGATATAATCAGATTAAAATGGCAGAAGAGGATAAAACTAAGACAACCTTCATTACTACTTGGGGAACATTCTGCTACAAAGTCATGCCTTTCGGCCTTAAAAACGCCGGGGCAACATATCAAAGGGCGATGGTCACCTTGTTTCATGACATGATGCATCAAGAAGTCGAAGTATATGTAGATGATATGATTGCTAAGTCTAAGGAAGATGAGGATCATGTGGAAATATTGAGGAAATTATTTGATAGATTACGGAAATTCCATCTTAAGTTGAATCCCGAAAAGTGTACATTTGGGGTGACCTCAGGGAAGTTGTTGGGATTCGTAGTCAGTCAACAAGGAATAGAAGTTGACCCGGATAAAGTTAAAGCCATACTTGAATTACCTCCCCGAAGACGATCAAAGAGGTCAGGGGCATATTGGGACGCTTGAATTACATTGCTCGGTTTATATCTCAATTAACCGACAAATGTCGCCCTCTATTCAAATTGTTGAGGAAAAATGCAGCTATTGATTGGGATAAAGATTGTCAAGAAGCATTTGATGAAATCAAGCAATATCTGATGAATCCACCAGTGTTAGTAGCACCAACACCTGGTCGCCCTCTTTTCCTATATTTGACGGTACTTCCTGAATCAATGGGAGGTATGCTTTGGAAGAAAGATGAAGATGGGAAAGAACGGGCTATTTACTATTTGAGTAAGAAATTCACTGAAGGAGAACAGAAGTATACTGAAGTGGAAAGAACTGTTGTGCCGTGGTGTGGATCATGCACAGACTGAGACAATATACATTGTATTATTCTATCGAGCTTTATACGAAACATGATCCTTGAAGTATTTGGCTCAGAAACCAGGGTTGATTGGGAGAATTTCCAAATGGCAGATGTTGTTATCAGAATTTGATATCACTTATGTGAATCAGAACTCAGTTAAAGGTCAAGCACTTGTAGATCAACTAGCCGAAAACCCGGTAGAAGATAGTGTGATTGATGGAGAAGCTCAATTCCCGGATGAAGGCATATTGCTGGCAGATAAAGAAATCAGAACAGTCCATTCTAAATGGAAGTTATACTTTGATGGAGCAGCTAATGTATGCGGATGTGGAATTGGGGCAGTCTTAATATCACCAGATGGTAACAATACCCCGCTTCAGCAAGATTGACTTTCCCTTATACTAATAATGTGGCAGAATACGAGGCTTGCATCATGGGCCTCAAGATGGCACTTGACATGGAAATAGATGATCTTGAAGTATATGGAGACTCCTCTCTCATCATTTTCAAACACGAGGAGAATACAAGACGAAGGATGCAAAATTGGTGCCTTATCATCAATACTTACTAGAATTGGCGCAGAAATTCAAAGAAATATCATTCACTTATATGCCAAGAAAAAAGAACCAGTTCGCGGATGCATTAGCCACATTAGCATCTATGATTCAAATCACTGATGGAGTTGAGATCCAGCCCTTAAAGGTTCGCATTGAGGAAGAACCGGCATTTTGCTTGAATACCGAGGAAGTCCCAAGGAAAGATCCCTGGTATGCTAATATCAAAGAATTCCTCCAAGATGGCAAATACCCTGAAAATGCTTCAACAAAGGAGCGAAGAACACTAAGACGCTTAGCAGTTCATTTCATGCTCAGTGGTAATACATTATACAAAATATCATTTGATACTACTCTCTTATATGATGTAGATGATGCGGAAGCAGATATGTCGATGAAGGAAGTCCATGAAGGGATATGTGGACCTCACATGAATGGATATATGCTAGCTAAAAAGATTTAAGGATGGGTTACTTCTGTATAACTAATGGAATCAGATTGTATTAAACACTGAGACATTGCCACTTGTGCCAGATATACTCCAACAGCTGAATGCTCCTCCCAAAGAATTGCAGTCATTATCTTCACCTTGGCCTTTCTCAATGTGGGGTATGGACATGAAGACCAATTTCGCCAAAAGCCTCAAATGGTCACCGATTTAAATTAGTACGATCCGACTATTTTACTAAGTGGGTTGAAGCATTCTCGTACGCTAATGTTACCAAAGGAGTAGTTGTCAAGTTTCATCAAGAGAGATATCATGGCCAGATATGGAGTCCCTGATACAATCATTACAACAATGGTACCAATTGAATAACAAATTAATGTCTGAATTGTGCCAAAATTTTGGGATCAAACATCGGAACTCTACCCCATATCCCTCAGATGAATGGGCAGTTGAAGCAGCCAACCCGAACAAGAACAGGAAAATAATAGAGAAAATGGCTATCACTTACAAATTGGCATGAGATGCTACCCTTGCACTCACTCTTACTGAACATCCATCAGAGTATCAACAGGGGCAACCCCTATTCATTAGTATATGGTGTGGAAGCAGTTTTTCCAGTTGAAGTTGAAATTCCATCACTCAGAATATTGCAGAAAACCGAATTGAATGAGCTTAATGGGTGAGAAATAGGATTGACCATTTAAATCTCAATGAAAGGAGATGATCGCCTTATCATGGTTAGCTTTACCAGCAAAGAATCACCCGAGCATTCAATAAGAAAGTTCGCCCGAGAAATTTCAAGGAAGAGACGTAGTCTTGAGAAAAGTGCTCCCGAATGTTCAAGATCCTAGAGGAAAGTTTACTCCTAATTACGAAGGACCATATGTAGTAAAGAAGGTGCTGCCTGGTGGTGCACTGATATTGACTAGAGTGATGGTCCAAATTTGAAAGACCCTGTAAATTCTGATGCGGTCAAGTTGTACTATTCTTGAGAAATTAATGAAAATTCTATCAAGTTCAGAAATGTGTTGACTATTTGTCTATGTGTGGTCTAATTTTTGTTATCTATCGACAAAAAATATCTCTAGCGGTCCCCAATCATCAGATCAATCATTGAACATCCACTTTATTTGATAAATTTTCTTCCATCCTTATATCTCTTAAATTTTTTTAAAACATGAGTGTACCGTGAGAGAGAGATTTGAGCAATTGATAAAGTTATAAAAACATTTTAATATTTGAGATTTGATCTTTGCTTAAAAGAAATGCCTATTTAAGGGGAATAACATAAGAAGTCAATAAACTGAAGCTGCGAAGTAAGGGAGATACAAAGAACCATCTCCTGTATCGTTCCGACATCAAGACCATCAAAAGAATCCAATTACCATCAAAAGACAAATAGAGATACTCAATTCAAAGGATAGCCACTGTGAATGTGCTCTAGCCCGACGAAATAAACCTAATGATGAGCGGACTTCACCAAGTGGTCTGACAAGTTTAGAAGCTTCCATAAGAATCTGGTAAGTTTTGAAAAAGAAAAAAAAGAAAAAAAAAAGAGGATAATAAAATGAATATATTGTTAGAATTGAGTTTTTCAGGAAATTAGCTCTGGAAGCCATGTGAAGCATGAGGAAATCAAGATCTAAGGACATGAGATTTGGGGATCAGAACATGAGACCCAGTTCAAGGAGCGCCATCCGAATCAAGTGCCAGCTCGAGGAGCGCATTTGAACCAAATTATAGGCCAGCTCATGGAGCGCCTATCTAAATCAAATGCTAGCATAAGAAGCGCGTTATATCAAATCTAAATCATAGGCCATCAAAAGAGCGCCATCCAAATCAAGTGCCAGCTCAAGAAGCGCGCTTGTATCAAATCTATATGATAGGCTAGCTCAAGGAGCGTCTATCCAAATCAAATGCCAGCTCAAGGAGCGCGCTTAAACTAAATCAAATGCTAGCTCAAGGAGCGCTTATCCAAATTAGGTGCCATCAAAGAGCGCGCTTGTATCAAATATGAGACAAATGTTAGCACAAGAAGCAATCCAATTCAAAAGGCAGTTCAGAACATGAAGCATATCCGCAGAACATGTGAAACGTTTCAAGAGTCTTTTCAAGCTTAAGGATCGCAAGCTCGGTGGAGCGCCTTCCTTCTTTGCTTTCAAGCTTAAGGATCGCTAGCTCAGAGGAGCGCCATCCTTCTCTTCAAGAACATGAATCATTTCTATTCGAGAGACAACTTCATCTCTGCTCAAGAAACAATTCTATCTCCGCTCAGAAAAACGACCTCTTTTCAAGTAAGGACTCAGTACATGAAGCATCCTTGCCCAAGAAGTGATTCAATGAGCATATCAGAACATGAAAAGCTCTCACCCCGCTCAAGAAGTGGGAATTCCAGATGAGGTAAAGTCAAAATGAGGTCTACTTTATCTTTGTGATGAGGTTTCGACAAACCTCTTCACAAAGAGGGGCAGTTGTAGACACCTCATTTTGACATTCTTTTTGTCAAAATAAATACTTAGTTTAGTATATACATAATTAAAATAATGAATTTTGCAATTATAAATGTTAAAGCTAGAATGAAAATTAAAAAAAATAATAATAATAAATCAATTTAATAGAAATAAATATAATAGATGTAATATGGATAATTAATATAGTAAATATATAATTTCAAAATTCGAAAAAAAAAAACACTGTTCATCGTCTTGCTAGCTTTGGCCGCCCGATGGGCCATGTTTGAGACCATTTTTTGGCTCGATTTTCGACCCGTCTTTTACAAACCAAGCACGTTTCTTAAAAATAGGCGCAGAGTAGTTTATATTGGTATAGAATTTAGTTGTTTTCATCAAGAAGAAGGATTTAAAATTTGAATTCGAAAATTAAAAAAACTCGTTTTTAGTTTCTGAAAAAAATGCAAAATCTGAGATTTTTGTTAATGACAGTTGTTTAACGTTTAAAATCATAACGGTAATGATAGCTATTTGTAATAATTGACCTTTTTTTACGTTAATGACAACTAATTAATAGTTGTAATCCGTTTTTTTCGGATTAAAATAAAAAAGCCCCAAATTTGGATCTATAAATAGAAGAAGAAAAAACGAAAATAATGAACACGAAAAAGAGAAAAGAAAAATCAGATAGTATCCGAATCTATAGGAGTTCGAAATTTGCAACTGTGGTCGAATCATCCGGAGCCCTATCGTCGGTGTTCATCACCGTTGCCGATTCGACGTCCCCCTGTGTGCATTAGCCATTTTCCTCCCAGAACTCATCCTTGCCGTCGACCAATTTCCACGCGCGGATCGATCTTCTTCCTGCGTTCTAGCCGATCTTCTCTTTGCGTCGGCCATCAATTCTTCTCTTGCGCGAATGCATTCATCCCCCTGCGCGAATTCATTTTCCCAGGTAAGTTCTTAATTCGTATAATAATAATAATAATAATAATAATAATAATAATAATAATAATAATAATAATAATAATAATAATATAGTATGATATTAAAAATAGGAAATTAAAAAATAAGAAAAATGAAAATAATTAGTATATGATTATATTTTCAAAATCTGTTATGAATATATGGTGTTTTAAAAAAAATTCAAAATATGTAAAATTAGTATGAGTTTGAATCATGATAGTATAGTCATTATAATATGTTATATAATATATTTCAATGAATATTTGCTTTTCGCCATGATGAATACGTTTTTAAGGAAAAGTTTTGTTATTAACATGAAAATTTTGATTAGACTAAAGTTTTAGGCTTATAGTGAATTGTCCAATAGTGTACGATATGGTATTTTAAGGTTCATATTAGACATGTATTTTGTGATTTTATTATAATGCGTACGTTTATGAAATTGTTTTATAATATTGTCTAAATATTACCCGTGATCTTGGTATTGATATAACAATTTTGAACAAGGCATGATATTGGATATATGTTATTCTTTATTCAATTAAAGTTTTGGAATTGTCATGGTGCATCATATTGTGTTGAATCTTGTGAATAGTTTTCATGATATTACAAGTTGAGATATTTTTATGATTAAGAATATAGAAATTTGACAATGTCAATGAATGTTTGTCTCATAAATTTGTTCTAAAAATATTAATTTGAAATTTAGGGTTTAATTTGTCATGATATAGTTTTTGGTTGTTCTATCTTTTTGCATTAATATAGTAATGATTTTGTTTTTCTTGTGATAAAATTGATTTAATATTATATATATATCATGTTAGGTATGTGTTCATAGAATTACATTAAGATCTTGTTATGGATAATATAACTATAATCATGCCCTAATCATAAGGAATATATGAAATTTTTTAGAGTTTTAGGTTTATAACATTTGAAATTGTGTGATCATGTATGATGATAGTCATTAATATTCCTTTTATGCCATGATGTAGTGATGACCTTGATTGTAATAATATTGAATTTTATGATTTCACCATATATGAAACCACATTGAAATCTTGCCCTTCATAATGTAATTTCAATGATATATAAATCTTGATTATGCCATGATATTGCTTTGTTGAAATTAACTTGTTCAATATTGATATTCCTTATAATATTTTTATTCTTGATGATATGTATGATCAATTGATATGCATGATATGTGGTTATGATTTCTTGTTCAAAATTTTTGTCACTTAGAAAAATCCGATTTTTCATAAAATTGCTAAACCCTAACTTAATAGATTTAGGGTGCATGTTAAAATATATATCTATACATATATATTTCATAAAATTAACAAACTTAATGAACTTAAAGCGAAAAGATTTCGAAAAATTCTAAAATTAACCAACAAATTAAATTTTTCTAAAAGAACTACGTGTGGTCTGATCCCGATTAACGGGTACGTAGGCACCTAAATGGGCGACTTAAAATATGTAAAAAATTATTTTTGTGAATTTATTTGATTTGTTTAGTTTAGAATATGTGAATATTGATAGAATTTGATAAGATTTGATTAATTTGAATATTTTGAGTTTTTAGATTATATATGATTATCGATGGAATTTTATTAGTATTTTTGTGCATATTAGACATATGTTTAGATAATTAGATCCTAGTAAATAGTTTAGATTTTGAAATTAGGGTTTAAAAGAAAGCAATTTAAATATGGAAAGTTAAAGTGGTAACCGTTTAGGTTTTAATAGGTTAGCCCCCGAACTCAAGTTAATTTCTGGTTCTCGTTTTAAAAAAACGATTTTTTCGCAGATCAGTAGCAAAATCAAAATCAACCTACCCATTGGTTTTGGTTTATTTTTTCTCGACTTTAGTCGAGTGGCGACTCCAAAATATTTTTAAAATTAAAAATTTCCTTTAATTCTTAGTCGAAGATTCGTATTGAATGGGTTAGGGTTTAGTATGAATCGGATTAAAGGAAATCTAGAAAAACCAGGCTCGACACCCGCCATTATCACTACATAGCACTTGGATTCGAGCAGTATTTTGTGCAAATGGTATTATAAAATTTTTGAAAGAGCAAGTTAACTTCTGATTTGGATTTCATCAAACAACACAAGATAAAGTAGTTGTGATCTAAAAGACTAACAACATGTTATAATCTAAGGAGGGAACAACTAACATAATCAGGATGTAAAGTATTAGTAAGATATGATGACCCTTCCCTAATAACCAGGGTGGTATTACCATTGCCGTAGAGACACTATAAGCTTGGAGATTAATTCATTTCAAGTATTAACGTTTCAAGTGGTTAAAAAAATGTAAGCTTCACATATAACATATAAGCTTCACAAGCCACTACTAGCCAACAAGTTCACGTACCAAATTCATTACTCCTTTTGAGCTCAAGACTTAATATCTTAGTTAGTATTAAAGCAACTAGTATTAGAAATTCGAGAACCATCTAGAGAAACACGAGAAATGTCTATCTAAAATAAATAAACAAATGAAAATAAAAATGATAAATTATATTGAAAAGTATCAACTTTGGGATAAGTGTATTTAAGATGTTAATGTTTCAAGTGATTATAAAGAAGAATCAACGCTTATAGATTAATTTATTTCAAATATTAATATTTTAAATGGTTAAAAAAATTTATCAATTTTTTATAAAGTAAGTTAATTAAGATATTAATACTTGATCATTAATAAAAACTAAAGAAACTTAATTGAAAATTAATCTAAATTTTGATACATTAAATGAATTTTACAAAATGTTTATATCTTGTTTGATTTACTTCACAAAAACATAATTCATTTTTTTATCCACTAAAAATGTTTATACCTTAAATAAATTTATTTTTAAATATTGACATCTTTTAACATAATTTATTCAAAATAAAATAAAAAATTGACCGCACCGATGATAAAGAATGATATTGTGGTAGCGACGGGTAACATAATAGTAACATATGATCCTGAAAGGATCATAACCGAGAAAATAATATTTTAAAGATCCAGAATTCATTTTCATGTTGTCTTAGTGATCCATGACCGTAGTTACCAAATTCCTAACTCGACTCCTACACAATTTCGCGATTCTATGATGTATTTTCGGTTTAAACTTATATAAAATCCATTTAATGTAAAATCGCGATAGAATTCCACTTTAGATGCGTTAAAATCTGGTGGGTCTGTTTATTTTATCATATTATGATAATTTTTGTATCATATTTTTATTATTTTTAAGTAGATGTTTATCAAGAAATAAATATAAATAAAAAATTAACAGTTTTATTCATAAAACTTATAAATATAGATTTAGATCTATTTGGCATCCGACAGGTGAAAGATTTTTTTTTTCAAACATTTTATAACAAATGATCTGTAAATTATATATATATATATAAAATATGATAATTTTTATGAAAACATCAAATAGATCAAATACATATAAAATATAATTATAAATCAAATACTTCTACAAATAAAATTTAATACTAAGAAACAAAGAATCCAAACAAAACTACGGATACGGAAAAAAAAAAAAAATAAACAATCAAAACAGACCTCAAAATCCTATAATTCTGCGTATTGCACAATTCTGGATCTATGTACCCTATGATTTTAGGTATTGATCACATTACTGCTTTTTCTAATGTAAATCTGTCATTAGATGGTTGATAAATGGGATTTATCTAATTCATTAATCAGAATTGGTTAGATATCCCTTTTTTTTTTTTTTTTTGCAAAGGTAATTAAAAAAGATGAAAGTGATAGTACACCAAAAGTCAGTGTAGATATGGAGAGTCGCAATCAAAATGATTTAGAAATTCATGACATTAACGTTATTGACGATGAAGTTTGAATAAATGTTTCAAAAGACTTGTAGTTACAAGATATGGATAATCATCATAGTATCAATAATAATACCATTATTGATGATGGAGACAAACAATGATGACAACCGTGGTGGTAAAAGAAGTTTAGATGGTAATAAAGTAGTTGATATTTGTTTTAGTATTATATTTTTATTATAATAATTTACTATTATTTTGTTGCTGTTTTATAAATTTGCATAATGATTTTTGCTTGATTATTTCTTTTCAACTTATATTGTGGCAAGAATCTATGATAAATTTCTTTAATTTCATTATGTATTTATTTTTTTGTTGATTATTATGATGAATAGATTGACAAGTTTTAAAAGTTAGTATAGACGGATTAAATAATTTTATGATTCATGAATTCAATTTTAAGTTTCAATTCTAAAAAAGAATACACACCTAAATGTGTCTGTGACGGTACTGTTGTAAATGAGATACTAAAAGAAAAAATGTTAAAGTGGTAATAAAAGACTTGGAAGGAGTACAAACATCCATCATACTTAACCACTTAAACAGGAATAACTTGTTCGGCCAAAAAAAAAAAAAAGAAAAAAAAACAGGAGATAACTTGTAAATTTTAAATTGGGATAAATTTCAAATTATAGAGCTAGAATTCTTAGTATCACTAGCCTATTAGTATCAGGGCAATTCCCTATTTTCAAAAACTTTAAGATCTCACCCGATTTAGGCCCATTTACATTGTAATATTTTTATCTATATTGAATCTATATTGATTCGATATCAATTCAATAGCAGTTTGGTTTGATCAATTGATGAATAAAATTATCAGTTTTTCATCGATATCATATTTGTATCAGTTCAGTATTTGTTGGGCATCAAAACAATGTCAAAATGATGCCAAAACGACAAACTAAACAGAAAATTAAGAATTGCTAGCTTATTTGGTTGCAATCATATTTCAGGAAACTCTTTTTTTTCTGTTACAATAAAAAAATATTCAAATATGATATATCTCACTTAAAAAATAAAAATGATACGGCTGATTTATAAAACCACTAGGTCGAAAACTCTTTGCATCACCAGCCTTTTAGCACGTTGTTTTATTCTAAAAAGTTGTAGAATTGCTATGATTACGTTGTCATCCTAGTTTCCAGAAATTCTTTAGGATTGTCAATTCTTTAGATGGATGTCCTACTTTCAAGAAATTCCTTAGGATGGCCAATCATTAAGGTGTTGTCCTGGCTTTAAAAAAAATTTAAAAAAAAAAAATGTTAGGATAATCAGCCTGTTGGAAGCATTGTATAATTGTACAAAATTTTTAGGATTGCCGCCTTTTTGGAGGGTTGTGCTTTTCAAGCTTATGCAATAGGCAAAAATGGGGCATTTATTTATCGTTGTCCAAATTTTACTAAAATATCACCACGATGATCTTTTAGTCTGGGAAAAAAATGAATAATAATGAAGATTAAAATGAGAAAATAGAATTGTAAACAATTCAAATCGAGTCAATATAGTATCAAACTCAAAACTCGATTCAAGTAAAAAACTCGAAGCTCGAACTCGGACTCGAAATAGATCGAGCTTTGATTTTTAAGCTCGAACTCAACTAGATTTAATATTAGATAAGCTCGAACTTGACTCGATTAAACTTAATATTTTTTTAAATATTGATTTAACTATAAAGAGTATTTAATACTTGATACGTTGGAACTCGATTCACCTCATTTTAATACTCGTTTAAGCTCGATTATGCTCGCGAGCTTATCAAGCCGTGTATTTTAATACTTCAACTTGAACTCGGTAACTATTTAAGTAGCTCAAACTTGAGCTCGACTCAATTATAAGTGAGTCAAATTCGAGCTTTTATCGAGTCGATTCGAGTAGTTCGTGAACTGTCTCAACTCACTTATAGCCTTAGAAGAGAGGGAATAATTAAAGGTCAAAACCAAGAACAATAAATAATCTATAAAATATAAATAAAAATAAGTTTAATACTCTTTTTTTACCCGCTTATGGACGCAGACCATGGTGATCTATCTATAGCCAGGATGAAACTTGGGCGAAACCAAGCGGATGTTCGAATCAACCAGTGTTAGAAGAATCAGCAAACGAGTTATAGTTAGAGGGGAAATGCCACTTATGCCCTAACCCGGGAGTTTTGTGGGCCTTGTTTTTGTTTGCAAGTGGTACAGCTATATTGCAGCGTGGGTGGAATTCCTGTTCATATTCAAACCGAAACTATAAAAGTCATTATTCACCAGACGTTCAAATTAATAATTTGCATATGATGATTATGAATTATTGTATCCGTTGAGATATCACTTTCTTTTTCAACAAACCACAATTATAAGAAAGATATAACATAATAATCTCCTTAGGAAGCCCTCTAATTTGCTACTATTCTCAAAAACACTACAAAAAATTTTGGCTTTAGAGACAAAAAATTCTGTCTCTGAAAGTGAAAAATCTGTCTCTAAAGCCTTTCAGAGACAGATTTTCCGTTTCAAATTTCTGTCTCAAAAATCATCGTCGCTAATTCTTTTAGAGACAAATTTATTTTCCGTCGCAAATTTGTTACGGAATTTCTGTCGCAAGCACTAAACCGATAAACCAATTCATATCTTCATGAGTAAAGTTCCATTACGGTTTATTTAAGAGATATCACAATTTACAATATTATAACTATAAAACATTTTACATATCTTTTATAATTTATTTTTATTTTATAATTTCACTTTACCTATTTATTAAGGATTTTTCGTTAATATTTTATTAAAATAATATAATATTAATATATACAATGTTTTCATTTTATAATAATTATTTTAAATTATATATTTATTATAAAGATATAATATTTTCAGTAGTATATTATAATTTTTTTTTCCAAATATGATATTATTATTAAAAAATATTATATATTATGTAAATATAAATAATGTTATACATATAAATTTATATATATTTAATGATATATATTATTATTATACTTTTTACATTACTTATTTAATATTTTATATTAACTTAATAAATTGTATATTTTTAATTAATGTGTTTATTTTTTATTTCATTTTTGTTACACTTAATAAACTATAATATAATATAAACAATATAAAATATATTTTTCTTTAATATATTAATGAAATAATATATATCAATTTTAAATATATTTAACTACTTATTATATATTATATATTTTATTACTTAAATATACTATATTTTTACATAGTATATTATTTTTTCCCCAAAGATGTTATTATATTTTAAATAAAATACAGTTTGTAAATATAAATTATGTAAGATATATATAATAAATTTTTTATATTAAAAAAATATGAATAGTCATAATGAATATATAATAAAAAATTATAAATAATATGAATATATATTTTTTTTAATATAATATTAAAATGTAATATATTATTTATATATTTGTATATGTTTAAATATACCAAGTTTACATTTATATTAATTATTTTATTTTATATATTTTATTATTGAAATATACTTTATTATAAGTAGTATTTTATGATATTACTTATAAACATATTATATTATTGTTATACACTATTTTATTTAGTTGTATAATTTGATTTTTTTATATAAGTTATTATGTAAAAGAATATATAATAAGATATAAATATAATATTTATATTTTAAGTACTATTTTTAATTTATACTTTATATATATAAATATGTAATGTAATAATAAATATATTATAAATAAAATATATATAATTAGTTGTAAATAACATATGATTATAGATATTATATTTATTATATAATAAAATTAATTTACAAATATAATATATGTCCTTATTATATAATGCACATTTGTATATATATTATATATGTATAATTAAAACTAAATTTTAAACATAATTATTTATTATATACATATATGTAATAATTTAGTTTAGAGACAAATTTGCAACAGAATTTAAAAAAATAGAAATTGGCGCTAAAATAATTTATTTCCCTCTAAAATCAGAGACAAATTTGCAACGGAAAAATTTCCGTCGCAAATCAATGTGTAATCCATTGCAAATTCCGTCGCAAAAGCATATAAAAATTAGAAGATTATTCATAATTTATGTCATCATAAATCTGTCGCAAATCTGTCTCTAATTCATTTTTTTAGAGACAGAAATTTTCCGTCGCAAATTTTCTGTCTCTAAAGGCTAGTTTTCTAGTAGTGAAAGTCCTTTTCTTTTCTTTTTTTTTTTCCCATTAAAATAGCTCTAAAGGCTTGTTTAAAACTTCTTAGCATGAAACTAGAAAGTGAATTAAGTGATAAATTAGGAAGATCCAAAAGGCCAAAAATAGACGAAAATTTTTAGTAATAAATGCACTAATGAGCATTTGCATCCCCGTCTAAACAACTGGACCCGCTGAAAGTGAATTGGACTTCACCTAATTAATAAAGATTTATTAAGTATTATATGTCATTTAACATATATATATATATAAATGGTATATAAATATTTATAAAATTTTAAGTGTAAAAATTAAAAAAAAATGTAGATGGTAATAATTTTAGAAACTATCAATTCAGCTGTCTTGATGTCAAAATTTGGTTAATACTTAATTGACGTGTCATGTAATACTCCATTAATTCTTTTTTTTTCTTTTCTTTTTTGATAATTTCCTATTGATTATGGCTTATTATTATTATTATTATTATTATATTATTATTTGGTGTATTGTTTGTGTTTATAACAAAAGTGATGAACAGGTATTATTCTTGGGACGTAAATTTGTTGTGCCATGTGTTAAGCTAGTAATGCTCATCTATGTTTTTTCGCTTCTTTTCTTTCAGAAATATGTATGGTCTTTTTTTTTTTTTCTTTTTCAGGATACACATAGTCACTTTTTAACACTTGCCATTAATTTAAAAAAAAAAAAATTGGCGATAATTAAAAAAAAAAACACATAGCTAATTAATTAAATTAATCAGTACCATTTCATGAAAAAAAAAATATAGTATTAATTTTGTGAAATAAGTATGTTAATATATATAATTACTTTCAATAAATATTCTATAATAATTGTTTTATACATATCCACCGACTAACTACTATATACATAGATAAAAGATAAATATTGTTTCATTGATTTTAGGGATTAACTGTCTTTTCAATTTATTAGATTTTATTGCAATCACAATCCCTATTTGAAAAACAACATTCCATATTATTTATTTAGTTAATTTACTTTTTCACCAAAATTTAACTTGAGTTAGTACTGAATGAAATTGGCACAATCAAAACTCATTGACATTAAATTTCCTGAAAAAAAATTATCTAAACTAAAATAATATGAATAATCTCATTTTATTTTAATCCAACAAATAATATTTATACTCACGATAAAATTTAATTAAAACTCTGGACTAATCAAGTTTAATATCATACTACCTCAGTCCTATAGTCACACTATTCAAATTGCATTTCAATCTCAAAGAGGACTCAAACACAATCGTATTCCTTCTCTCCACATCTTTCTCTATCAGATCTTTTAATTTCTCTCTTATTGTTCTATTATTGCACAAGAAGATAGTTATTACTTTATTCTAGGGGTTGCTTATTTTTTCTGTTTATTTGACTTTATCGGCAGGCTTCATTAATTAGAATCTATATTAAAAGAACACCATCTTTTTTAATTACCATTACATTTATATTTTTTAAATTTATTTTCTTTTTTTACAATGTCACTATATTATAATAAATTTATCCGATGAAATGCTTTCATTAATCATGACTGGTGGCACGCTTATCCCTATTTATTGGAATTCATTAAAGTGACAACTAGATTTTTGCCTTCCTCTCATTGATAGACTACAAGTTCTAATGGTCTTAATGGCTCAGGATTATTGTTGATGTATTAATAATTAATGGGTTATATTATAAATCTATAAATTGAATATCACTAAATATAATATATATTTACATAATCAATATACACAATACTATATATATAATATATGCAATTTGAATAGTTGATGATGAGACTGGGATATTATAATAATAAACTTGATTAGTTCATGATTCTAATTAAATTTTGTAGTGATTTGAAACAAATTTGGATATTAATACTATTTTAGTTTAAAGAAAAAAAATAGAAAATGTAATATCAATGAATTTGATTGTGACAATTTCATTTAGTGTCATCTCAAGTTAACTTAGGTGCAAAAGTAAAATAACTAAATAAATAATATGAAATATTGTTTTCTAAATACGAATTGTGATTGCAATAAAATCGAATAAATTGAAAAGAAGAATAATCCCTAAAATTAATGATGTAATATTTTTTATTTTTATTTATGTATATATAGTACTATAGAGTATTTATAGAGAGTAATTATGTATATCAACATATTTATTTTTCTTTTATAAAATTAATACTATATTTTTTCATGAAAATGGTACGTGATTAATTGAATTAATTAGTTGTATACGGACACTTTTTTTTTTTTTAAAGTAATGACAAGTGTTAAAAAGTGACCATATGTATGGAAAAGGCAAAAAAATGACCCAACATACTTTTGAAAGGAAAGAAAAGAAAAAACAATGAGCATAACTAGCTTGACAAATGGCACACCCATGGATGGGACGCCATCGACAGCAATCCATGGCACAGCAAATTACCTTATTCTTGACATGTACTCTTCTTTTTTACCATTTATTGATTTTATTATCCATCTTTCAGCAAAAACATTTTTCTTGATTTGCTGAGAAAGCTCATTCGCTTGTATTTTTCTTTTTAAATAAATGACACGTCATTCTGCAGATTCATTTAACTTTCAAAGAAACATGATCATTTTAGTAATGATATGTAATAAACTTTACCACGATTCTTTTCTTATAAGTTCCAAATTTTATTTGAGTGTCATCTATGCATACATTTTTGCTCTTTTATAATCAGTTTTTGCTAGAAGGACTACTGTGAGGCCAAGAGAAGAATGAAGGTATCGGCTTCATAAAACAACACATTGGATTTTAAATTAAAACTATTATTTGTAATAGGACTTTAAAATATAAATATTATTTATTTATTTGGACTTGACTCACGGGCTAGGTGGTAAGGCTCAATGAGTTTGGTTCAGTTATTGGGATGGCTTGGGAAGATTTGATTTAGTGGGTTTGGAATAGGAATTGTTGGACCAATCCATTGCATCAAACATTTCATAAGCAGGCTCATGCACTCAGGAGATAACTATTAACCTTTACCCATGAAGAGCTCATTCAGGATAACCATGAGTTGAGCTTACTCCATCTCATTCATCAATCAGTGAAGTGATCTGATGATTACCATGCATGCCAAGTGCCTATAAATACTCAGTCACTCCTCCTCATTTTTAACTTTTGGAGAGAGAATACAAATAACATTCTACAAAGAAGCTTCTACTTAGAAAGATTAAATAAGCAACTCAAGCGATTTCTACTCCAACTGCTCGAGAACTGTAAGTTTGACGCACGAGGTCTACTCAATCTCCCTTACCTTGTCAATTGTGCATTCGAGACACCGAGACTGATTGTTCCCCTTTCTTGTCATTCTCTCTAAGCCATCCTGTCATCAAGTGTCATTTCCTTAGTAATACTCCGAAGTCGCGTGCCAGACCCTGCATCTACATTTTTTGCGACTCCACTAGGGACTCAGGATCTTGACAAAGTCGTGATGGCACCCCAAGAAGAAAACCAAGTAACACTAATGACAATGCAAATCAGGATGTTGGCAACCCCAACCCTAACATGATTGATCCAGATATGCCGGCATTGGAAGACGCCAACCTTAACGTCAACACCGATCCTGTTCAACATGTAAGGCATCATTGTTGACAATGCATAGATCATACTTGCAATATAAGAGCAATGCAGAGACGATGCAAACTAGACAAAAGAACACTTGGGCTCTGAACCAATTCTTGACTGCACTTACCCATCTCATACCAAGGATGGCTACTAATGTTGATGCACTCCAAGGTGTGCCTTACCAGCCCTACTCTAGCTGCATAGCAAAGCACCCACTCTTTATCCCAGCTCGCTATTGCTCCTACCACCCAAGCGAATATGCTTCAAAGGGTGAATGTGCAAACGCCATCACCATAAGTTATAGTTGAGCAGCAACCAGCTTCTGAAGTAGATAATACAAGATCTCAACTTGATGGGTTGTCATCCTCACATGTGCACTCTCATGCCGACTTAAGTGAGACCGCTCCCTCACCTAATTCTAATCTTCCTCAAGCACAATCCTCCAATTGTATTGGTGGCATTAGTTGCACTAATTGCATTGACTCCACTTGGTGCACCAGCTATACCAACTGCCCCAGTTGCACCAACTGTACTATCAGTATTTATGCCAAGGGAATCATATATAACAAAAGAAGATTAGACATTTATTTGAAGGAGATTCAAGCTAAGTCTTCTGCAAGAGTGCTGGACGTGAATATTCCATACCATGATAGAATTGCTACAAAACCTTACCCAAAGGACTATGT
The DNA here is from genome assembly GCA_024138025.1 of Combretum micranthum. Lineage (NCBI taxonomy): Eukaryota > Viridiplantae > Streptophyta > Magnoliopsida > Myrtales > Combretaceae > Combretum > Combretum micranthum. The sequence goes on along the minus strand of JAMXBD010001966.1, from coordinate 82,185 downwards.
TAGTCATAAATGCATGTTGTTCGATGGAAAGAAGTGTAGTGCTAAAGAACACCTGCTCAAATTTATAAAAACATTGGAAGTCTACAGGTTCGATGATGACTTGAAGCTAGAAGAATTCTCTAAGTCTCTAATTGAGAAGGCATACACTCGGTATGTGAGTCTCTCCCTAAGATCAATTGATTCATGGGAAACCATATGCAAGCTATTCTTGGAGAAGTTCTTCTCTACTCAAGAGCAGGTCGCCATCACTATATGGGAAGAACATGACAGAAGTCGAAGGAAGATCTTATGGACTACAACGAGTGTTTTAGGGAATGCTCGTTGGATATTCAAGACGTCTTGGATGAGAAGGAATTAGTTAAGATTTGCATCCAAGGGATGTTCACCGAATATGCCGTCCACCTTGAAAATCTCAACCTGTGTTCCTTTGCTGCTTTCATTGGGAATGTGTGAAGGACCAACAACTCCGTATCCAATCAACGTAGAGAAGGTGGAAGGTATGGAAAGAGAGCTACAAATGTTAGCTTAGTCCAAAGAAAAGGTTCTAGAGATGGCAAGAAGCCAAGAAACGATAAGCCAAGGAGCGCTCCACCAGTGGTCTCGTTTCCTTATCCCATGAGAAGATTCATGCAGTACTTGACCAATGGTTGAGAGATGAAAACATCAAGCTCCCATGGTGGAGCACCTTCCTAATGCGACTGAGAAGAATAATCCTAAGTTCTGTAGATATTACAGGATCGTGGGTCGCCCCACTAAAGAGTGTTAGACACTCAAGAAGATTTTTAATGAATGAGTCAACAATAGAGAGCTCGTCATTGAGGATAACGACGTACGCAATAATCTACTCCCTACACATAATGTTCAACAGAATACAACAAATGTTGTCAACCACAATTTGAGGATTAAAGAGGAAGAAGTGCCACAAACTGAGGCACAAGAAGAAAAAGAAATGCCAGTAGGTGGTGATCAAGGCACATGTTTTATAGTAGCTATTTCCTTAATAAAAACTGCTAACTTCAGGAAGTTCTTTGACTTGTTAGGGTTCAATGAAGAGGCACAGCTTGTAGCAGTAACCACACTTACTTAGATCTCTAAAAGATAGGGAAGTACAACACAACATAACTGTGTGAAAAATAGCACATGCACATGAAAATGCAATATTGTTTACTAAAGCAGACATGTGCTTGAGAAATCCCAACCACAGCCATCTGCTACACGTTGAAAGCACACTCAATGAACACCACATCAAGCGGATGTTCATAGATAATGGCGCCTCTATAAATATCATGCCAATGTCTACATTCAAAGCTGTGAGTATAGACATGAGACGGCTCATGAAGTAACCGATTCTCGTTAATAGTTTCACTGTTCAACTACACATACGCTAGGGTATGTTAATGTTGACTTCAAGGTCGGGCCAATTTAGGGTTCTACATGATTCCATGTGAGCGATGTGCCCGTATCTTACCACTTGCTTGCTGGAAGGAAGTGGCTATACAATGATAACCTTATACCTTCAACATGCATTAATGTATGAAGGGTCACTGAAAAGGGAAAGATGTACACATTCCCACTGTAAAGAACCCCTTCAAACACAATGAGTCGTATTTCGTTGAAGCTAGCTTCTTCACGAATATGTTGAGGAAGGAGAGAAAACTATTGTGAAACCCTCCAGTATACCACTACTTACCTAGGAGGAGACTTAGGATAAACAAAATAGCAAGAGGAAGCGTGGCTCCCGTAGAGGTAAGAAGAAGCAGAAGCAAGCTAATGAAGTTGAAAGTTTTGTAAGACTTGATAGGAAAATGATATATTATTTAAGATAGGTCTATGGAATCTAAAGAAGCTTTCATGTCATCTCCAGTATATCAAGAAATTTTATATGTAAATACAATATATGTACTTTCATTATGATTCGTATAAAATAATGGGTTGCATTCTAAAAGCCTTTTTAGCACAAATTTTCTCCTTCTCTTGTTCTTGTTATATTATTAATTTCTTTTGTTGCTGCAAAGTTAGAGATTCATCTCCTTAGTGCATAAGATACTCCATATGAAAAAAAAAAATAAAATAAAGTATTAGCTATATACATTGTTGCTGCTTAGTAGAAGCATAGTCTCCTAGGTACGCGACAACATGATTACAACATGCTAATTGGTAGAAGCATTAGCTCCCAGGCACATGATAATACGATGTCACATCTAACATAGTGCAAATGTTTTAGGAAAACATGCAATGAGTAGTTAAGTGTTGGGAAATACCCTCTTAACCAATTACACATGATTATTAGGGTGGTAAGCCTATAAGGCATGTAATACTATCGTTGCTAAAAGCGCGATCGATCTATTACCCTGATGATAATAATATTGTTTCTAGCAAGTGAGAGCACTGCTTCGATGCGCGACATAAGAATCATATATTTTCACTCCATGAATCGCTGTTGCTAAGTGAATTCATTGTTTCCTAATCGCAAGTGCATACTACTAATAGCTTAAGTGGCATTTTGATATACACAGATATGAGTAATCAGGCAAATAAATGGCAACACTGTCAAAGGACTTTAACAAATCAAGAAAAGCAGTCTATTCATCTCAAAATAAAAAGTGCCAGCATATTGTTCAAAGAAAAAAATTGGGAACAAGATAGTAATAACAAGTCCAAAGTAGGGTTGGTAATCTAAGCCTACGATGCAATCCAAGTCTTTATCTGCTACTACAGTCTTCATCTTAGCTCTACTGCTACAATCTCTTTTTGGAGCTCTTGTAACTTCACCATCAACATCATGATGCCCCTTAACATCCTTGTAATTCAGCAATCTCTTGGCCTTGCTAGCAACAAACCACACGCTATCAACTTTGAACTGCAATATACGAGCCCCTTCAACAAATTTGATAACTTTCTCAAGTTCCATGATTGATAAAAAAACTCCAACGTTTGGCCATCAGTAGCACTGCTTCATCAATCATCTTTACCATTGCAATGGCTACCTCTATCCCCAACATAGGATAACTAGCCCAAAACTCCCTATCCATGACATTCAAACTCTCTAAGGATGCTATTAAATGAGACAGTACAGTAAAGCCATGAAACGAAGTCATCTCCTCCAAGGCAGCATAGTCCTCTGAAGTTCCTACCATATCTTCACAAGACACGCCAGCAACTAAGGGAAGATAGAGCTCAATTGGTGCATTGACATCAGGTGCACTCTTGATTCCCTCATCAGGAGTATGCTCATCATCTTCTATATTGAGCTCTTTAGTCTTGTCGACATTACTTCTATTGTCATCACAAAGGTTTGGAGATAGATCGTAATCAATTTTGTCTAGGTCGTTGTCCTTATCACCTGGTACCATCACGGGTGTAACAACACCACTAGAGTAATGTGAACTTAGAAAAGAGCTTGCGTCAACCTAATACCAAGTTATACACATGAAACTTATTACAATCCTCGATGAATGCATGTTTTGCTGCCCTATAATTCATTTGCTAAGGTGGTGGATGGTTACCCTTCGATTTTGAAAGAGGAGTATTGACAGAAGGTTCTAATTTGCCCGACGTAGACTCCTCAACCACTTGAATATTACTGTATGGCCTATGGTACCTATTCCTTGGTAGTCTAAGATAGAACTCTTAGCGATATATGAGTGGGCTTACAACATATCATCTACAAATGCAAAGGCATAGTCACGAAAGATGGTTATATAATTCGGTCAGTGTGTCAACCAACTAACAAAAGCAACTCTACGATGCTCTACAAAAAGAAAGAATAACTGTCATATCGTAGGATGGATACACTTGAAGTCAATTGGTGAGATTGACTGACAACATATATCAAAGCTCTACGCAATGTTGAGAAGATACAGGACTCCTTGATCAAAGCCAAACTGGCGCGCCACTCTGTGAGGAGAGTATGCCATCATCCTTTGCTCCAAGAATCACCCATTCAAATCTCTTTTATCAAGCAAAGATGGTAGGCTCCCTGGGATGCGCCAAAGGATGAACTTAACTTGACTTCTATCTAGCTTATCATGGTTATCAACTAAGATAACCTCACCTTTAGAACCTAGAGGATAAAGCCCGTCGCTATTTTAATAACCTTCGAGAGGCTCTACAAAGGGCCAAAATGTAAACTTTTTTTCAACATCGATAAGCTGAAAAAGTGGTTCATTGTTCTCTGCTCCAATCCACGCCCATGCCCAAGGAGCAACAAGATTCAAATCCTTGTTGATGGCCGATCGTGCAAGGTGGTTTCAGAACCACCCATAGAAAAATAGCTACAATAAAAGTAAGTCTATATATGACACATTCACATATCGACCCTTGGAACGGAAAAAATCTTGGTGGTATAGGTCAAGGCATCGATATAGGGACCCTAGGTAGAAGGGAGCTAGTGTGAAGCATTATTGTGCGATGCATATAGCCAAAGCAAAAGGCCAAGGACTTACACCTTCTTCTGACCCATTAGGGAACTTGAATAGTGACAACCAAAATGCAATGAAGCCTACAAGTTCATATCCGTACATCAAAGAACCAAAAGACAATACGTGTTAGTTAAAGAAATCAAGTATATTTGTGTGTTGATGTTTCACGATTAAAGTCTTGACGGAATTGGAAAATTTATGTATGTTGCAAATGCCGTAGTAAACGTATATATGTGCCTATGCTTGCGATTATAATCGTGGACTGTGGATGTTGATATATACATATATATATATATATATACACACATTAAAAAAAAAGAACCTATGACTTGCCTTGTTTGTGAATGGATAATAAAGAAAGTGGAAGAAGAAGAATAAAAGAGAAGCTATTTGCTTACTTTGGTGTACAAGAAGGAAAGCTATGGCTTTAATGCACAACGAATGTGTATATATAGCATACGATCTGCAATCTAAGAAGATAAAGATAAGTATTTGATATGGGGCTTGGAAGATTTTTTTTTTAAAGACATTCAAGATAGCAATAGAGAAGAAGTGCATTAAGATATTGTGAAGTACTTATTCATTATTGAAGATTTGACAAGATAATGTGGAGATTTGACATTATAATTGAAGATTTAATAAGATATTGTGAAGGTTTGACAAGATATTTGAAGATTTGACTAGATATTGCGAAGATTTGATCAGATATTTGAAGATTTGACAAGATATTATGAAGATTTGATCAGATATTTGAAGATTTATCAAGATATTGTGAAGATTTTTTTTATTGCTGAAAAAACACCTAATTACCAAAAAAAAAAGGACAAAATATATCCGGCAAGTATGATTGACACTGTCATTGCAAATTTACGATGCATATATCTAACTGGACACTTATGGAAGGAATCATCAAATCATTTGCACATGTGAGAGAAATGGAGGACCAAATATAATATCAGATGGCTTCACGAGGGCAATATCATTCATGTAAACATAAGGTGACGTGCACAACTGAGGTGGTGCATCAAGTTCGCACACTACAGTACAACTATATACAATAGATCAAGTTGCAGTGCTGGCGCTTGTCTTTTACTCGATGACTCATCTACAACAAATGAAGTTTGTAACTTTATAAGAGTACTTGGCAGCATTATGCATCGAGTATTGATAAAGCTATGCATAAATGCAAATAATGCCCAAAATACTCAAACTTGTCCAAGAATTTTGGTCAGGGGACAAAATGTAATGGGGCTTTAAAATATAAATATTATTATTTATTTATTTGGACTGGACTCACGAGCTACGTGATAGGGCCCAGTGAGTCTAGTTCAATTATTAGGATGGCTTGGGTAGATTTGGCTTAGTGGGCTCGGAATAGGGATCGTTGCACCGGTCTACAGCATCCGACTTTTCTCAAGCAAGCTCATACACACGGGACATAACTATTGGTCTTGGCCCATGAAGAGCTCATTTATGATAACCATGAGTTGAGCTTGCTCCATCTCATTTGTTAATCAGTGAAATGATCTAATGGTCACCATCTATACCAAGTGCCTATAAATACTCAGTCGCTCCTCCTCATTTCCAACTTGTGGAGTGAGAATACAAACAGTATTCTATAGAGGAGCTTCTACTCATAAAGATCAAATAAGACAACTCAAGCGATTTCTACTCCAACTACTTAAGAACTATAAGGTTGACGTACGAGGTCTACTCAAGCTTCTTACATCCTTACATGTCACTTGTGCATTCGACACACCGTCTGTTCCTCTTCCCTTGTCATTCTCTCCGAGCCATCCCATCATTAAGTATTATTTCCTCAGCAACACTCGAAGGTCACATGCCAAGAGCAAGATCCACGCGATACATATGTGGCTACTACTAGTAAGGACCTTGCATGTACACTATTCAATCCCAATAAGAAGAACTAGTGAGGTTTTTTCCTCTCTCCATGTGCCAAATGCTCATAGCTCTCTCATAATTACATTAGGTAATAGAACAATAATCAATAGTTCTTCTCATAAACTTTAAATTGGTATGATATTAAATAGAGATTACTCATTTCTTATCAAGTTAGAACACTTTTTTATAAAATTGAGTGCATACTTTGTCCATAATTTCACAAAGTTATGTTTAGATCTCTGGGATTATTTTTGAATAAAAAATAATGTCTTCTATGTCTTTAGCTAAGAAATTCCTGACCATACTTTTATCATGATATAGTTTTTTCCACTATTGATTTGGTGTTGTTTTAGTTGGCAACACTAGGTTGTCATCAATAAGGCCATCTTTGTTTTTACATATAAGCCATCTCCCTAGTATTTTTCCGTACTACAAATCTTCTCCTCTAGATGGTGCGTTAACAACCAACATTCTTTTGTGATCCGAAGTGTGTCGGACATAGGGAGAGTGATCATTAATTGTAGCTATTTCTCTCTCTATCATTGAACCTTGTTGAGTTATTAACATATATATATATATATATATATTATAATATTGGTAAAGAAAAAATAATGATAATAGAACTTACTTTAATAACATTAGCATATCAGACACCTATTACATAAGAGTTAAAAAAATTAATTTAAAAATTACATATTTTTGTCTTTTTTTGTAAAGAAGTATGAATAATTTTGTTATTTTATAAATATTTTTTTTTTTTGCATTGGACTTTCTTTGTAATGATTAAGTTGTGAAAGTTTTGCAAATTTATTTGCATTTTTGAATGGACAATATAAAAAGAAAGTGAAACAAACTAACTTGTATAGTTGGTTTCGTTTGAACATTTATGGAGAATGTGGAAGTTTTGAATAAACTAATTAATGGTAGAAAAATATAATGTGAAAGCAAAGTTTACTAGGCCTACATAAATTAATATAGTTAAAAAATTATCAAAGAAAATGAAGTGTTGGTTTTTATAATAATAGATAAAAAAAAAATTAGATGGTAAACTTTCAACTCATAAATTTTATTAAAAAGAGAACCATTATTTAGATCCAATGTGTTTCTTCCTAGGGAAGGAAAATAAAGTCTTTTTACAATCAAGTTAAAATTTCCTATGATAATAAAGAAGAACTAAAATATATGCACGAATAAAATAATAAAATACATTTAGAACTATGATTAAACACATGTTACTATTTCTGGAAAAAAATTACACAAATATAAATATGACAAAAGTAATTACCTGCACAATATTGTTATATCATATCTTAGGTATGAGATGCACAAATTACATGTGTATAGAATAACCAAGATGCAATACTGCAACCTAGGATAATTTATGTATCACATCTTAGATGAGTGATATATGTGTATATCGCTTGTGCAAGGTGCGATAAGCATGTAAATTCGCATGTTGGATATGCAATACACATATATTATTTATATAAGTCTCGCATGTCCAACATGAAATATTTTGAAAAATTCAATATCTCATTTTGGACATGCGATATAATGAAATATTTAAAAAATAAATTCAATATCTCATTTTGACATGCGATATAGTGATACTATTTAGGTAATTATTTTTATCTAATTTTTATTTGCGGGTTGATAATCAGTAATTTTCTCTTTAGAACTAATATTAAAGAATCTCAACAATTTTTCTATAACTAATCAGATTAAAGTTAGTCACAATTTCAAAAGGTTGATTAAAAACAACTTGGAAACTCGATTGATAAAATTACGAACGCTTTAAGAAAAACCAAATTAATAAAAATATCATTTAAAGAAGAGTAGTTTAGTTGACAGCTTTAAACATGTTTCCAATTATTTACTACAATAGGTAAGATTGCTCCTAACAACTGAGGAAACACAATTAAAATATTCTTGATATCTCTTATTTAAGACTTTACTTCAAATAAAATAAAAGTATTAACCATGGAAAATAAAGAGGATATAATATCTAATATTCTATGAAAATAATAATCAACAATCTGACAAAAATTTAATTCTTCATATTCAAGTCGACTATTTTCCAAATTCTTGGAAGTTCGAAATCTTCTTGTTTTTTTATAAAGATTTTGTAACATTAGAATATCTTTCTAGCTGTTTCATTATGAATCTCCAAACTTTCTAACTTAACAACTCTACCAATACATCTATAAGAACTTTGGCTCATTGTTAGTTAGACTTATGAATTAATTACTTGCTTTAAAATTTTTACAGCTTTCAAAACGTATTATCAACATTTAAATTTATGAAGCTAAACTCTACTTCCATTAAAAAAAAATTTTATTAGGTATGACTTGCGAAGATAAATGCCCAAGGTAGATCATGAACTTGAACTATATTTGATAGTATGGGCTTCTAATTATGAAATCAAGTTTGAATTAATCCATGATATTATATGGTTATCAAAATCATGATTTTACTATCAAAGTGTATAGAATCAGTAAAATTATACAAAACCGTACCAAACTAGTAAAACAGTAAACGTGTAAAATCGTACTAAATTCATGATTCAACTTAAATTCTACTCCTAATTTTTATAATCTATTTAATTAAGAAAAACGTATAAAATTACAAACTCGTAGATTGCATATTTGACTTGCGATTTTAATAACTATGTAATATTATTGATTGGTATCTCTTTATTTCTATGGATATTGAGTTTTATGGTTTAGTGAGTTACTTTTTATCTTACTTCTAATCATTCATTTGTAATTAAACTCTAACTTTCCATTTCTATCACCACCCAATTTCGAAAAGAGATTTTCCTTAAAATTTATCTCTATGAACTAAATAATAATAATAATAATAATATAATATATAATAATAAAATTAATAATAATAATCATCATCATCATCATCTCATCATTATCATCATCATCTTTAGGGAAAACAAATTCTCTAACTCCTGTTGTTTTCCACAGTTGATTCTTTGCCTTTTTACTTCCATTTGACTTGCCAAAAATAATATAATGTATTAACCATACTTAGAATACAAATATTCCCAAAGTCATCATAAATCACCATTTTATCATATCATATGACAAGAATCTTCCCAGCAATTCATTAGTAGCTTCCAATAGTAAAATGTTACACTCAACTTTATCCTTATAGTCTACATCCTTAAATGGCATTGTATCTCTCCTTCTAACTTACAAGAATCCTTTCTCTCCCAACCAATACCAATTATAAGGTTGTAGATGTGACATGAGTTTAATCCCATCTCATTTACATAAGTATTACGAACAAGATTAGCACAACTATCTCCATCAACAATGGAAAAAAAAAAAAGAAAAGAAAAACGGTTTTAGCCTTGACTTCATCTTATTTTCAAAACATCTTTTCTCTTCCTCTTTTAAAATTCTAATGTTTTCTCTTAGCCCATAACTACAGCCATAACTTTTCCCTAGGCTCTCTACCATCTTTGTCTTCATCAAACTTTTGAAATGATGCCACTGGATCTTTCACTTCCAACTTCTTCATGCTCTTCTAGTAAAATTATTGCATGCCTATTAGAACACTTTGAATCTAAATGCTCAATGCCTAAACACTTAAAACACTTTACTTCACTCATCTTTTTCTTTGTAACTATTGAGCTTTATCTTGTTGGGAACAATCTTTGGCTTGCTAGTGCTGCTACTCTGAGAAAGTGTAGTGTTTCTTCTTCTTAGCATCATTAAGATACAATAGGTGAAATCTAATCTTAAGATTTATTCATATCCATTATTAGAGTCTTAAAGTTGAACTTTTAGACTAATGAACTTAATTTGATCGGTTCCTAGAAATATATGACATATTATACTAGGAACAAGTGGGATGGTGATTGAAATATTAACAGCAATATGTCTCATTATTTTCTATAATTAATCATATTGAAAGATTGCCACATCTATAAGAGATTGATAAGCAAAATTGTTTACCACAACCTATAAAAACTAAGAATTCCTTAAAAGAAATTCATTATAATAAAGATATACATGAAAGGAAGGTGTTTGATTAATAAGTCTAAACATGTTGCTCATTGCATATTATAGCTTATTTATAGTAAAGTTATTCCTAACAATTATACAAAAAAAATAAAAAATTAAAAGAAATATTCTTGATATCTCTATCTAAAAAATTACCAAAATATAAATTATAAAAACTAACAATAAAAATTAAAAAGAATAAAATATGTAATATTCTAGGAAAGTAATAGCCAACAATATAACAAAATTCCCAATTCTTTATCCTCAAGTCAATTACTTTCCTAAATTCTTCGAAAGTTTGAAATATTGTTTGCATTTGCTACATTAGTATATTTTTAGATGCTCCATTTTGAATCTCTAATTTTTCCACATCAATAACTCTAATGCATTTATTAAAACCACAACCACCTTACTTCTTATAATTATTATCAATTTTTTTTTTTATTTTCAATGCTCAATCATTTTAGAATTCGCACAGTTTTCAAAACCCCACATTAGTTTTCAACTTTTCTTTTATGAAGAAAGCTATCCTTCACTTCCCTCTAATTCTTCTTTCTATTCCACCATTTGTAGTTAAACTATTAGTTCTACTTCCTATAATACTTATTCTTGATGGAATAAACTTGCCTAGTATTCTCGCTAAGTAGATGTCACAATCATTACACACAAGCTCTTTTTCATCATAATTTCTAAAATCTTTTGGTATGCAAATGGAGTTTAACATCAGAAAGGTTGCACTATATATAACTATTGAGAATTGAGGAACAAGGTCCAAGACTTGATTGATGAGAGGCATGTCTAACTAGAAGTCATGAAGACTTATGGGTCAAATCAAGAAGCTGGTAAATTAATAAGATGGCTTTGATCACATGACAAACCACCCATTAAGTAACTAGTAGTCATGAGGACTTATGGGCTAAATCAAGAAGATGGTAAATTAGTATGACGATGTTGATTGCAAGACAAACCACCCATTAGGTAAGACACAAATCGGGAAGAAAATGGTAATTTCAGAAATAGCTATCAAAGTTTAAAAGAATATTTACTTATGTAATTTTTCGTTATTCTATTTAGAATAATATTAGTGAAGATAATGTTATGAATATAATGTTAATGAATATAATGTTTCCTTTCGCTTTAAAATTTTTAACCTAAAAATAAAATAATGAAAAATTCAAACAAACCAAGTTTGTCTTCACTAAGGATTTTTCACAAGTTAATCTACAAATTAGTTTAGGGTAACCAATTCAAAAAAAAAAAATAATAATAATAATTATGCATAGTTTCAAATTAGTAGTAAACCTCCACTACTCGGAATGTAGAGAATTAGCATGACTAACCAAGTTTAAAGCAATTAATTTTCCAAATGGGGTGATCAAACCTAGCACATAGATCCGGTCTGGCATAATTAGTTTTCTAAGGAGACATGGCCCATCACAACAAGAGATGTTGAAATAAATCTAACAAGGCATATTCAACAAATCACTAGCGAAACCAATGAAAAGCAACTCAAGCTTAAAGAGCTTAAAAAACAAACTCTCAAGAATAGAGACACCCCTAAACCAAACCAAACACAATCCCCAAACCACAAAAGGATCAAGCCAAACAAACATAATGGTCCAAGAAACACAAAATCTCCCTTTTTCAAAACCTTATTTTTCTAGAATCCCAAGAAATTCAAAACTTGACTTTCCATGAACCAGTACTCCTATAAATATATGCAATATATCTATGCATTTTTTTCCCCATTATTTGCTATTTGTTTGAAAGTGTAATAATTATTGACCTTTTTGGCTTACTTTTGCCACCAAAACTTTCTAGAAAGAAACCAGGTGCTAGTTTTCCCGAAACAAGTAAAACTGGACCATCAAAATTAAAAAAATGGAGAGAAATAGAGCGAAAAAGTCAAGGCTGTGAGAAGAGAGAGTGCTTGAACCACATATGAGTCCACCTTGATGCGGTGGACTTGTCTCCACTAGATCCCTAACCCAATGTAAAATAAATAAATGAAGATGAACTTTGAGGATGCAGATGACCCCAGTTGAGAACGCAAGCATCCACGTGAAGAAGTCACTTAACTTTGCAGCTGTTAATGAAATTAAGATGAGAAGAGAGACAACAAGACAAAAAGTCACATGATAATTCATCACCTTTTTCAAGCATTCGATTAGATTCAGATTTAGATATATAGCATGAAGACCAGAAACCCAATTATCACCCCCATCATCATCATAATAATCCTCAAACACAGCACTGAAAAAAAAAAAAAAAAAAAGTAAAAACCTTCTACTCAAGTAGAAAAAATTCACTTAATAATACATATCATGTATAATATACATATGATAAGTAAATAATTAACAATAATTTTTTAATATATATCTATATAAATATATTATTAAAAACTATCTACTATCACCGTATATTTATGTACAGGATGATATGTAATATCTATTATTTTTTTTATACACAACACATCATTAACATTGGGAAAGGGAAAAAAAAGGCAAGAAAGTGGAAGTTTCACTTCACTTCTGTTAGAAAAGCGTGCATGTGCATACTACATAGTACATGTCTAATATGTTTATGTCTGCATCTTTCTCTTCTAGTAAGACAAGATAACCAGAAACAAAGATCCAATCTTTCAAGTCCCCCTCCCCCAACTCTTGTTTTAGCAGCATTTTTTTTTTCTGTGGTAATTAGTGTTGCTTTCTTCTTTATGGGTTTCTTGTTGCTTTCTTTGTGTACAAAGTGTAAAAGCTGTTTGATTCCAGGACATTGTAAGTTAAACATTTCAACTGAATGCTTAAACACACTGTTTGTTCCCCTGTCATGCGTAATTGAGGTATTATCCATTGCTTCATCCTAACTTATTCTCTTCATGTCCAAAATAATTAAACAAATAATGGGCTTATTTGATTTCTTGTCATTTAATTTATCCTTAGCTTCCCTAATAAGTATATTTGCTGTTACTTGTTCTAGAAGAGGCTTCTGGTACTGATTCACCAGTTCCTAGTGTTGATCTGCTTCTTTGCTTGTGTGCAGACTATAAGAGAAGGTGATTCATGGCTGGTGAAATCGAAGATTTCAGCTCAGCTTTCAGGTTTTTGCTTTAATTCTCCATTCTAATCTTCTAGTTTTTGAGGATCTAGGGGTAGTTTGTTGCATTTGACTTGTTTCAACAGCTATTTACTATCATAGCGGTAATTATTGACTGGATCTAGACTTCTTTATATGCTTAAAATTACAAATGGACTTGGCCACTGCAGTGGAGCTAATTCATAAATTATTTAACTGCTTATTTAATTGGTATGTGCAAGATTCTTTTTCCCATCAGGATTAGTGATTTGACCTTTGATTTTATCATTATCTTGAAAATGGTTGATCATATATGGAGGTCTGATTTTCATCTTCCTACGGTACTAGTAGGATGCTCTTATTGCATGTTCAGTAGGCGGGAATGAACCAGGAATAAAATTACGATTCCGGGTTCCATTTAATTTCTTATGTTTAGAAACACTTTTAGAAGCCGGTCCAACTTCGACGGGAATTTGATCCCCCTTCTCAGATTTAGAATCATGATTCCATTTCGTTTTCATTAGTTATTTGTAATTTAATTACCTTTTTATCTATCACATATTTTTAATTTACCTTATTGCTAGGGACATTTTTCACAAATACAATAACTATTACTCATGTGTTCTCTATATACTTTGACATCGATATCTAATTTCAGTTGGTGTTTGATATCTAAAGCATTGTGATTAACTGGTCAGAAGATATAGATACCTACCTCATGCATATCATATGTTATTCTGTAGTTACTGAATTGACTGGAAATTTCCGAAGTAAATGTGCTATCTTTCCATGAAATCATATGTTAAATGAAATGCTTGTTTGAATCTGCAGGCCGATTCTATTCACTCTAGCTCTGTTTCTTTTGGAAGATTTGAAAGTGAACCCTTATCTTGGGAAAGGAGATCTTCATTTTCTCACAATAGGTATCTTGAAGAGGTCGAGAGATGTTCAAAACCAGGTTCAGTAAATGAGAAAAAAGCTCTTTTAGAAGCTCATTTCAAGAAGATGTTTCTTCAGCGGCAGGAATCAACTGAGCAGCAGACATCAATAGAGCATGATAAGGGCCAATGTGAAACATCGCAGAATCAGAATGATCAGGAAGAATTCAAGCATCAAGATGAGTATGATGATTCTGGTCACTTTGATGAAAGCCCAGATAGTTCAGACTACAGTGGAGAAATAGAAGTTATTCATACTGAAATAGATAGTCATGGATTTTCCTCATTTAGATCTGATGAAAATTTGGTGCAAATGGAAAAGTGATTGTTGAGATAGTTTTCACCAGAAATTCAAACCGAGGAGCTACACTTTACTGGGAATGCTTGTGCAGTGATCTCTGGTTCTGCTTCTGGGTTGATGGAGAAAACGCAAAGTTTTGAAGGTGATCAAAATGAAATAGGGAGCACTGTTGAGTCTATTAATCAATCTGCCAACTGCAATAATGCTGAGATTATTGATGAAAACAACTCCTATCTGCAGCATCCTTCTCCCAAGGTATTTAAATTGTGATATGTCGTGAATAGTTTTGCTTCCTGTTTGCTGGTACGTGTTGTTGCTAAGCCTGCATGTTGGCTCTTGCATCTAAATGGATTGATGGCATGATGTTAAATATACATTTGCCATTATTTCTTCTGACATCATAGGTGAATTTCATCTCAGGTTGTCATTACTTCTTGTTGGTTTACTTTTTTTCCTTTCCATGTTTAGTCGGCACCTAAAGTGGATATTGGGTCCTACCAACCCCTATTAAAGCCAATACACTTGGTAACTAATTCCCGGAGCAATAAACTCAACAAGAAATCTGAAGCTTCTGAGAGTAAAACAAGCAGGATGATTAGAGGGACAACAAATGGAACAAACATCAAGGCACAGCCTTCAACTACAAATTCTTGCAATGAAGCTTCCAAAATGAAGGTATAGTATATGTTTGTGGCACGACATATTTTGCAAATAAAGGTGCATAAGGATTGCAGTTTATTCCTTTTTCGCCGTCTTTACTTTTGGTTTTTTTCTTTAATCAGGGCATGGCTATTTCCAGACACGATGCTGAAAATCAAAAAGCGAAAGTGGTGTCTGCAAATGGAAGGTAGTTCTTGTCTGTAGAAATTGCACTGTAATGGTTTTGTCCTTGGGCTTGATTTTCATTGTATGAATCTGTATTTACACCAGGCTGAAGGAAGAAGAAGAAAGGTAGCTGAATCTCAAATTTGTCACCCAAAATGTTGCATTCAGATGATTTGAGCAAGAGAAGGTTTGATGTCGATCATTGCAGTACAAAGGGTTTTGTTCTATGATTATCTATGATAAATTTCTGACATCTGTATGTAGATGCAGGGTCAAGGCAACTGCTAGCTCAACAAAGACAGAGATGAAGACTAGCACTGGGGGCTTTGGTTTTAAATGCGAAGAACGAGCAGAGCGAAGGAAAGAGGTATTTGGATTACCAGATTATCATTACCCACTTTTAGTGGGATTTCATGTATGAATTACTAAGTCATCTTTCTCTTTTGTGAAGTTCAATATGAAAATGGAAAAGAAAATGCATGCAAAGGAGAATGAGATAAGTCAAATTGAAGCCAAGAAACAGGTAAACAAAATCTCTGTAGTATGAATGCTTTCAAATGCCAGCTGAAGTTCAAAGTTTTACCTTTTTGAGTGTCATTTTCCAAACTGTTTGAATCTTTATACATGTATCTTATTCCGATGTGTAAGGACATGATTCACATTTTATCTTTGAGGACTATTCTTTTAAATATCCAAACATTAGATGATTCTAACGAGTTTGATATATCAACTTGCAGGAAAGGACAGAAGCTGAAATTAAGCAATTCCGAAAGAGTCTTAATTTCAAAGCAACCCCTATGCCTTCCTTTTACAATGCTACAAAACAACGAAGTTCAGATGGAATCAGGGTATGTCAATGGAAAGAATGTCATGCCAATATGTCTTTTTCATTTTATGTGCTGTGAGGTGACAAAAACTATTAAGAAATCATAAATTGATGGATAAGAAATGTAAATGGTTTGGTTGACAGAAAGTGAAAAATGCAATATAATACTGATTGAACTGGAAATTGATTTCCCTTTGTGCCTTTCTTTTCTGAAAATTGCCCTCCTTAAAAAGTTTGCCAAACTGTTCTAGGGTGGATATATTCCCATCAAGACATAATGTAGAAACATCGCTTTCTGATAAACATGAACAAAGCAATAAGAATGCAAGAAGATGGTCCACTGAGACAATTTTCCTTGCATTTGACAGTTTCAGTTAGCTGTGTTTGTTTTCCATGCAGATTTTTCTCTGTCAAAGAGATTCTTCATGTTGAAGTACTTTCTAAACTGCTAGGACACTGATTTTCACATGAAAGTCTTTTAAATCATGAAAATAGTTCTCCGGTTGCAGTTTCAATGGAACAAAATCATACTAGACTTCTAAGTTCTAGCTTCTAGACTGTGTGCCACCAATCAGAATAAATAACTCTTCCGGAAGATGTCCTATATCGATCCATTTACATGTACAAATAGATAGCATCATCATTCTCTGATTCTGAGGTTTTCTTATGTAACAGGCATTGTCTAGCAAAGCAAAATCACCAATCAAAGGAGCTATGAAATCTCCCGGCCCCCATAGAGAGACTAGATCGAGAGAGCTATCAAGTTCAAAAGCTGGTGGAAGCCAAATTAGTGTCATCAAATCGAATATAGCAATCAGTATCACTTCAGATTTGAGTACAAGCTCTCCAGGGCCATCAGTTGATCATACAACCCCTCCAGCAGAAGCTCCATCTTATGAGCCTGTCAGAATGGCAGAAACAGGAGGAAAGAAGGGTAAGGATATGCAAAGGGAGAAAGAGAGAAGCAAGAGTACGACGGTGAAGAAAGACATTAAAAGTGTGAGAATGAGCAGAACCCGGAATATAGCTGTTGGGGTTGCCTCCTGAGCAAGGTGCCTTGCAGTAGCCTTCCTATCCTATGTACTTGTATAGGCTCACATATGGTTGCTTATGATTATACCCGACCTTAAATTATTGTAATTATTTGATTCAGCCAAATAAAAATCATCAGAGCGACAAGTAAGATCTGCATATGTTGTAGTTAGTTTGTCCAAATAAATCACTTGTTGAGTCGAATGGTTTATTGCGTGTCGATTCAACTGTACGTAAAATTGTACCATCTGTTTAGCAGAGATATAGAGGGCTCTTGAGATTGTACCATCTGTTGCTACATTATGTATGAACTATGAATAGACAACAACCCACATTGGTATCCTGTGCTATTGTGTCTGTGATGTATTGTGATTGCAACTTCATGTCTCAAGTGATATCAGAAGAATTTTATTCATCATTTGTATCCTTCGTTCTTCTATTTTTCATTCAAAATGACAAATTGCTCTCTTCGTGCCCACGGACAGACTTAGATTTGCACGGATTACTCTTATGCAAAGAATATTCTTAAGCACATATTTACTCTATAGGTCGATATAGACTAGTTTTCCATGACGTTGGAAGAAGGGAACTATGCATTGATTAGGTAAGGATCAAAACCATGGAATCTAAAAATTTAAACTTTGTTAGGAAAAATCCCTTAATAAACTAGGAAGCAATCACAACGATAGATATCATAATAATTAAATAGAAATAAAAACGACACACCAACATGTACGTAGAAAACCCTAATTTGGAGAAAAATCATGGTATCGCAACACCAATTATCTTTCAACAACAATAGGTTTCTCTCTCTAGAATCTCTATCTAGGATTTAGGATAGTCTCTCGTACAACCCTAAGACCAAAAAAAGAAGTATTTATATCAAACCCTAAGGAAAACTTGCTAACAAATATAGGTTGGCAAATTTAAAACAAAAGCTGGTAGCTTTGGCTGGCGTTGAAAACACCACCGTTCAAAATACATGTACACCGGCGGCTTATCCACCTACAACAGCTTCATTGACGCTAGCTTTGCCAAACTGTGGCTCTAGGAAATAATTTCTAATTCTAATGATGGTGAATGTGTATATGTAAGCCGATGGCCTTGGTTCCTCTAGGGCTAGTGTACAGCAACCAAACCTCCTTTGATGCTCCTTATTTTCAAGTCTTCTTCTAAGTATATATAATATACTTAGGATATCATTGATTATATGAGTTGGATCTATAACCTAACAAACACCCCCTCCAACACATATGAGGGGTTTCATCACACCTGCTGTCTATTTATAGCAAACAAGCTTGTCCTTGGATAGAGCCTTAGTCATCATATCTGAAGTATTATCATCAATATGGATCTTCTCAAGCTTCAAAAGCTTTGATTCCAATACATCCCAAATCCAATGATACCTGACATCAATATGTTTGGATATGGAATGGAATGTTGGATTCTTACTAAGATGTATAACACTCTGGCTATCACAAAACAACCTCAAATCTTCTTGCTCTTAACCCATTTCCTCTAGAAACTTTTTCATCCACAAGACCTCCTTGTAGGCTTCAGTCACAGTAATATACTTTTCTTCAGTGGTGGATAATGCAACACACTTTTGTAACTTAGATTGCCAAGAAACCGCTCCTCTTGTATAAGTAATCAGATAACTTGAAGTGGACTTCCTGGAATCTAGAATTCCAGCCATACCAGCATCGGAAAACCCTTCCAATACATGCTTACTGCCACCAAATTGTAAACTTAACCTAGAAGTGCCCCTAAGATACCTGAGAATCCATTTAACAGCGGTCCAATACTCTTTATCTGGATTCGAGAGATAGCGGCTAACCACATCAACAGCATGAGCAATATCTGATCTAGTGCACGCCATAACAAACATTAGATTATCGATAGCTAAAGCATACGAAATTTTCTTCATGTTTCTTTGTTTGTCTCACTTTTTGTATACTATTGGGAACTAAGCTTGAAGTGACTTGCAGGTGGAGAACAAATAGGTTTCACCCGCCTTGCTCATGTTGAATCTCTCTAGCACCTTTTTTAGGTATCTCTCTTGTGATAATCACAATTTCTGGCTCTTCTTGTCACGAATGATTCTTATAATGAGAATTTGGCGTGTGGGTCCTAAGTCTTTCATGGTGAAAGACTTATTTGTTGCAACCTTTAGATTTTGAATTTGCTTGGCATCATGACCAACAATCAACATATCATCTACATATAGTAGGAGTATAAGAAATTTACCACTGGCAAACTTTTAAAAGAAAACACAATGATTTGATGCAGTCCTGGTATAACCCTGCTCAATCATGAAGGAGTCAAACTTCTTGTATCACTGCGTTGGAGCTTGTTTCAACCCATACAAGCTCTTCTTCAATTTGCAGATAAGATGCTCCTTCCTCTTGACCTCAAAACTCTCAGGCTGCTCTATATAGATTTCTTCCTCCAAGTCACCATGAAGGAATGTCGTCTTCACATCCATCTGCTCAATTTCCAAGTTTAAACCAGCTGCTATACTCAATACAACTAGAATGGAAGACATTTTCATCACTGGTGAGAAGATCTCATCAAAGTCAACCCCTTTCTTCTAACTGAACCCCTTTCATAACTAGTTTTGCTTTATACCTTAATTGTGAGCTGTTTTCATCAGTCTTCAATCTATATACCCATTTGTTCTTCAATGGTCTCTTGCCCTTTAGCAGTTCCACTAGATCATATGTCTTGCTCTAAGCAAAGATTTCTCTCATCTTGCATGACTTTAACCCATTCCTTTTTCTACTATGTACCATTGTTTCGTCAGTCAACATGACATACTCTCTGGACTATATCTCACTGATGGTCTTATCTTTGGAGATCCCTCAACTCAATCTATTGATGACTCTTAGGGCTTCAACTGTGTCTTCTACATCTCACATCATTAGAATTTTCAAGTTAGGGCAATAGATCTACATTTATAAGGATCTCATATAAGGATTTTGACTTTTCAGCTTTCAATATTTCAATTGTTTGGTCTTCAAGAAAGTTGCTTTGAATTTGCATCTAGCTTCGCTCTTTCATCCTTTGGAATATGCACAAATGCCTTGCAACCAAACATTCGTAAGTGTTCATAAGAATTTCTTTACCTTTCTAGATTCTCTTGGGATATCTCCATCTAGAGCATAATAGGGAGATAGATTTATCATATAAACAACTGTTCTCATTGCTTCACCCTAGAATAATTTAAGCAACTTGGCATGTGATAACATATACTTCACTTTCTCTATGATACTGCAATTATCCTATCTGCTATGCTATTCGACTGTGGAGTCTTTGGAACTGTCTTCTCCACTTTAATCCCATGATCTCTACAATACTCTTCAAATGATCTTCTATATTCACCACCATTGTCTGCTCTGACAGATATCAATCTTCTTTCTATTCTCTTTCTACTTTAGTGTGGAATTGCTTAAATACATCAAGTACTTGATCTTTGGACTTCAAAGTCCACAATTTCCTAAAGTGATCATCATGAATGTAACAAAATAAAGAGTACCACCTACTGTCCTGTCTTTCATATAACACATTTGTGTGAACCACATCCAATATATGAGATTTCCTAGCTGGTGGATTTCTTTGAAAAGCAACCCTATGTTGTTTTCCAGCAAGACAATCAATGCAAGTTTTCAGAGGAGTACCTTTTACATCAGGCAAAAGCTATTTCTTGACAAGCATTTGAAGCCCTGTTTCACTCATGTGACCAAGCTGCTTATGCCACAGCTCCATAAAAGTGTCATCGGTCAAATTCACATCTCCTTTACTTTGTTTTGTTGTCTTTAAGTAAAGAGTATTACTTTTATTTCCTTTTGCCACAATGAGAGAACCATTGGTAAGCTTCCATCTACCTTCACTAAAGTGATTGTGATAACCTTCATAATCAAGTTTCCCTACAGATATAGAGTTCAAGCAGATATCTGGAACATGTCTGACATCTTTGAGAATGAGCCTGCAACTAGTGTTAGTCTCTAAAATAACATTTCCAATGCCCACAATTTTAGATGTTTCATTGTTTCCCATCCTAACATTGCCATAATCACTAGCGATATAGGATGAGAAAAATTCACCATGTGCTGTCACATGAAAGGAGGCACCAGAATCTATAACCCAATCACTATCATGACCAGCAAGACTAACACAATCCTCATTCCAGGTAACAATAATTTCACCACCTACTGCTACAACAGTTGTGTCTTCATCTTTTTCTTCACCTTTACCTTTGCTCTGCTCTCTCTTCCACTGTCTGCATTCTCTCTTGAAGTGACCTAGCTTGTCATAGTAAAAGCATTTGATATTTTCCCTTCCTTTTGGTTTAGATCTTCCCTTGGATTTATCATATATGTCAAATTTATCATTTGAACCTCTGGTCCTGCTTCTACCATGCCTTTCATGCTTGTCAGTACCAAGTGTCTGAGTATCTGAACTCGGACCAAGATCTTTCCTTCTGGCCTCTTCATTCATTAGGCTGTTTTTCACCATTGCAATGGTAAGCTTTCCATATGGAGCCAAATTACTAATAGGCACCACAAGTGTCTCCCAACTTTCAGGTAGTGAACTCAACAACAAAAATGCATGAATCTCATCATCAAGCACAAGATTCATAGCACTCAGCTGATTCATAAGCCCTTGAAAATAATTCAAGTGCTCAATCATATTGGATCCATCCTTATACTTCAAATTCACTACTCTCCTAATTAATGATGTTTTATTCAAGGCAATTTGCCACTCATACATGGGCTCCAATTTTCTCTATAGAAGATCAGCTCTGGTTTCCTGAGCAACGTGATGATATACTCTTTGATAAACCTATTATTAGATATATCTAATAGTCTTTCTATACATGACTGCTCAATCTGTATCAGATTTATCTTTTGGTTTTGCCGTATCACCACCCAAAGGCAAATATAAATCTTTACAATACAATAGATCTTTCATCATAGATTTCCAGATAGAGTAATTTGATGAATTTAATTTAATCATTGTACCTAATGATTCAGCCATGTCTGCAATTCAAGAATAAACCCTAATTTCTTTTGCAACTTGGTGCTCTAATACCACTTTGTTGGGAAAAATCCCCCAATAAACCTAGAAGCAATCATAACTATTTGTCCTCTTGCCTATAGCGATCACAACAATAAAAAAAAATAACATAAATAAAAAAAACACACCAGGATTTACGTTAGAAGAAACCCCAACTTAGGGAAAAACCATGGCACCACAGTGCAAATTATCTTCCACTATCAACAATAATGGCATACAATGGTGTTTCTCACTAGATAACACTAGTAGATTACACGAATCTTTACCATAAACAGTAGATTTCAACTCTCTCTCTTTATAGTCTCTCTCTTAGGAAGGATAGCCTTTCATACAATCCTAAGGAAAAAACAAGGAGTATTTATATCAAACCTTAAGGAAAACTCGCTGACAAATATAGGGTGGCAAATTTAAAACAAAAGCTTGTGGCTTTGGCTAGCGTTGAAAACACTGTTGTTCAAAATACATGTACACCGGTTAGTACACTGGCGGTATAGCCCTCCTAGGCCGGTGGCTTTGATGCTAAGATTGCTAAACTGCAGCTCTCAAAAATAATTTCCAATTCCAACGGTGGTGAATGCGTATATGTAGGCCGATAGCCTTTGTTCCTCCAAGGCCAGTGTATGACAGCTAAATCTCCTTTGATGCAAAAAAATCTTCGTATTTTCAAGTGCTCTTCTAAGTATATATAATATACTTAGAATATCCTTGATTATAGACTCATATGAGCTGGATCTTATAACCCAACAAACTTATATGGTGTATGCTATTATATGTGTAATATTTATTATGTACGCCCTTTGCTTATGAGTGAAAACTTTAATTATGCTCCATCAAGTGGAGAATTTAATCAAATGAAATTGAAATAAGTGTGTGGAGATTCAAACTCAATACCTCCTGCTTTGATACTATACTCAGGTGCATCGTAATCAAGGTGGAGTAAATATTTTAAGGATGAACACTTCTTATCTTTGACAACACTCTAGGAAAGCATTATCGCAACGGTCCCACATGCGGTTCCACTTTCCTATGTAGCATACCCTCAACGAAGCGTGTTGCTAAAAATAGATAGGTCAAGGGCTTGCCTCCCTTTTACTTGCATGAATCCATATTTTTTTCCATGATTATCACATGTTTCATTGAATGGATTTTATCTTTCAAAGCTCAAAACATCTGGAAAATGGTTGGACATGTTTAATTGATCCTTTCTTGCTAAAGTTTCTACCAAAAAATGATGAACAATTCTCCAAAATTGCATTTTTCATATTGCCTTTTTAGCAACACCTAGTGATTATGCTTAGCTTAGCACGATTCAAACCCGAGTATTGCACGTACTTATAAATACCAATCGAGCTGGTGCATTCTGTCTATCCTCATGTATGTAAAATAGTATTTGAAAGTGTCAGTTTTGATCTGGATTATAATAAATTGTATAGCTGAGTTAAGATAGAACTCAAGCTTTATAATATTTGACTCCATTAACTTTTGAACCTAATCGAGATTAAGTCAAATGTAAATGTTAATAGAGCTAAAATAGTATTTCGATATGATTATTGCTTTAATTAAATAAAAAAACCCTTAAAATATTGATTCTAATCAACTCAATCAAGTTCAAGATTATTGGCTACTACTTTGAATTGAATTCAAGCTTAAGCTTTTTAACTCGGTTAAATTCAAGCTAATCTTGAGCTTTAAAATCTTAATCATGTTCAATCTCAAACTTAATATTGTACTGCTTCAATGTAACTTGTTTACAACCTTATTATACAGTCTTAAAATATATAAGCTTTTCTCTTGTTAGAAAATTAGGTTGGTCAAGGCTCGAGTATGACTCAACCATGTACCCTAAGGATTAAGTGAAGAGTCGCACATCTGCTTCATACCAATTAAGCAGCTGATGAACCTACCTTTATTATGCAAGAATATATTTCAATATGAGCCATTCAAAATAATCATAGATCCAACCTACAATTAGTCCATTATGTATTGAAATTTTTTCTTTTGTAAAATGAATAACAAGATCTTCATGAGTGGTTATAGACTTACAACATATTAACTTAGTTAAATAATTTATTTACTATGTTAGAGTAAGTAAATCATGTATCAAATTAATCAAACACTGAGTAAAGCCACTCATATAAGAGAAATTCAAATCTATTCTTACGGTCATACCATGTGTTAGTATAATATTTTTGGCATTTTTTTCCTAAGTTGGACCCAATAGATCTTCTGCTTTCATGGTATGGGCTGGCCTACATACATAGTAAATATGAATTTAGGACACACTAAAGGTGGCCTCAACACAAGGAGATGGCCTTGATGCATACACTGCGACATCAAAGTCAGTAAAGGATCCTAAAAAAAAGAAAATAAAGTTATTTCAATCACCCTCATGTATAGGATTGTGTGGAGGTTACTTGAATTGTCAAGTGAGATCTCTTCCTCTTCGGAGCTTCAGGTTGTCTCCAAGATACCTAAAGATCCACTTCTTCCTTTGTCTTTACAGTTGAGATCCATATATAGGCAAAATTGCCAACTAAGAGATCACATTCTTGCCTCTTTGCTATGTTTTGGTAAATGATGGCTGACAAGTGGCGATGATCAAGGAAAAAGAGGGACTCATTGAAAAATGATCTTTAACATGGAACTCAAAATATTTTTTCACTCCACAAATTATCTTACCTATTTTATTATTATTATTTTAATTATTTTCTTATTTTGTAGATTTTCCCTTTTATTTTTTTACCTTTCCTTACTTTCCCTTTTTTTTCTCCTTTTTTTCACTTTGTAAATATGTCTTTTGTCCCTTTTCAATTATTTTTTTCCCCATTTCTAACTAAACAGCTTTGACTAATATTAAAACTAAATGGGTTGAAATGGGGAGTCAACAAGGTGCAAGCCATTGGTCAAGCACTAAACCATTGAATTGGAAAGATCTAAACAATCTTATTTGATCCATTTTTCCATCTTATAGGTTGTTCATACGCATATCATAGATTTATGTGGATCCTGAACCCTAGGTTAGACAATTTCTATGAAAAGAGTAGGCACAATTGTGTAGTTAAAATTCCTATTCATGATGTGCATTGACGATTTCGATGATATAATGTTCAATAATGCAAAACAGGGTGGAGGTTTGAGGTTGACCACTCTATTTTCATGTCAAGTACTTCCCTTCTTTGTGAACTTCAACCGAAATTGTGTTGATAACCAAATTGCTTCTCCATACGAGGTAGGCTAGGCTTCTTCAACCCAATAAGCCTTTATCACTTATGCAAAATCATTCCTCATGCTTAGTAAATAAATTAAAACTTTTTCTCTCTTGCTTAGTCACCAAACATTAGAGTGCTTTTTGTTTATGGGCATCAAATTCACAATTATACCAAAGTTACCTATAGGCATCCCACTTTCCAAAACTAAAATAATAGGCAAGAAAGCATGGTGCACCCTAAAACTTGACATGAATAAGACTTATGATAAAATTATACAGGATTTTCTCACAAAATTGCTAAAAAAAGACTAGGTTTATGTGAGATTTGGATAAATTAGGTGATAAAATGTGTCTCATATCTTTCTTCTAGAGTATTAATTATGGAAAGGCAATAGGAAGAATGTAAGGTCATAAGCAGAATGACTCGCTATCTCTTTCTTTATTATTATTATTTTTTTTTTGTAACTGATTGTTTTAATTATGCACAATATGTCATGACACTTTTATGTATTTATGAATATTATTAATGAAAAGCAGGTATTGATTTATATATATGGTATATATATATATATATTTGAAATAAAGTACCATAAATAATTAGATAATGGGAATTCCATTTCATCATAATATCTAAAAATTTTCTTTAGTTGGATAATCTTGAGGTGACAACACCTTGTATGTGTTAAGTCATTCTCATTGGATTAAGGGAAATATAGCCAAATTATACAAGTGAGTGCCCGAAATTAAATGGGTATACTAGATATGACTCACCAATAGAGGATAACATGTCTTTAATGTCATTGGTCCCTACTCTATATTCTGAATGAGGGTGAATAATCCATAAACTTGAGACCTTCATATATCCTACATATTGAGTGTGACTTTGATACCATTAAACACAATCTTAATATATGTTGCACGTTATACGATTATTAAGTACAATATGAAATAAAGAGTTGATAATATTGGGTGAAAAAAAATCATTACTCCCTTGGATTTGAGAATTGATATCGGCGAGCAATTGGATACATCAAGTTTAATTAAGTTTAATTTATCTCAAGAACCAAGTAAAATGATTAAACATTGATGATATTATGTACAATAGCTCAATCAAGATAATTATGATGAAGAGATTAATTATCCAATAATCGGTGCTTGATGTTTTATAGTTCATAACCTTCTCATGATGTTGAGTGGCTAATAATTATTGATGTATGTTTACCTTGGTATGTGTTTAGATAAACACTAGCTTTGTGTATAGAAACATAAAAGGTGGCACATAAGACAGTTAATAGGAACAAAATATGGACTCAAAATTTGAATAAATATTAAAATCATGTCAATAATAATTTATGGATTAAAATTAATTTACTCTGAAATAATGGGTCATGAGTCACTAGAATTTTAATGAATATTAATATATCTGTTGATGGGTAAAGATGGCTAAATCTGGATTTTAACTCTTTGGGCTAATGACAAGGCCCAAAGAGTCAAATCCATGAAATCGAGACGACTAAGAGAGATTTGGCATGGTGAAGCTCATGCACTTAAAGAGGCCTTCTATAGGCCAGAGAGCCTATAGAGAAATCCACCATTAAGAGGACTCATCCAATACGTCGATGGTCAATATGATCCAATAGATGTCATTAAGAGTCAAGCTCTATGAATATACAGAGTTTCTCCTCATTTGGGATATCCATAATTTGATCGAAACGTCATTATACTACTGAAATACTCTCACAAAGGATTAAACAGAGCTTAAACCAAAAACATATAACCTTTCCTCTAAAACAATGGGGCGATGCTATATAACTCCTTTACTTGTCACTAGTGTGTTTGAGCTCCCTGGGATTGCATGCTCCTCCTCCCTACCTTAACACTTTTAATCATTCTTTGTGTGTGTTACCACGTCACTCCTTTGAGGCCACATGTAAAGTGAGATGCATGCTTCATGTATGTGACCGCTACAACTGAACCACTACATTTTGGTGACTCTACTGGTGACAAAGGAAGTTTATAACTTATCAATGTCACCCACAAGGAAGAGGACAAGTAGCCCATCTAATAACAACAACAAAAAACATGAGGTCAATATAGAGAATGTTGATCAAAACATGCTAGTGCTTGAGGATGCCAATCCTATTACTAGCACTTACGACAATAATAATGCGGAAATGACATGTACGATGCGAGAAAATATTAGATCTTTGAAAAAGCTCATAACAGTGATGGATCAGTTTGTGTTTGTTATAAGCACCTTTGCTATTGTACAATAGGGTGTGGTTTTCTCGAATCTTGCTATTATTGCGTCGCAATAGGTTGCCTATCTACCTCAGTCATCCAATCTTCTTATAGTTAATGAGGACATTGCTCCTAAGGATAATGAGTTGAATCCTGTTGCAAAACTAGTTATCATCCCACAACCTCTCTTGAAATGAGAAATACTAGAGTTCACCCAAGAGGCTCTTTTTCATCACATGTTGCACCACAAGTTGTAATTAGAGAACCTGTAGTTCATACCACACCTCCTCCTATTACACCAGTTAATGCTGCAACCTTTACTCCAAAAGATTCTTTTATTACCACAGAAGATTTGGACATGTACTTCAAGAAGATACAAAATAAGTCTTCGGTACGAGTATTGGATCTCAAACTCCCTTGTAATAAATGCATTACCACTAAACCGTATCCTAAAGACTATGTTAGTCTTAAGTTGATGTTATTCAATGGCAAGAAGGGAAATGCCAAATAGCACTTGTTAAAATTTATTGAAACATTGGAATTCTATGGATTGGATGATGACCTAAAGTTGAAGGAATTCTCCAAATCTCTTACAGAGAAGACATACTCATGGTATGCCAATTTTCTTCCTAGTTTAGTAGATTCATGGGGAAGCATGTGTAAAATGTTTTTAGAGAATATTTTTCTCTACTCAAGAATAGGTCATTGTCACAGACATGAGGCATATTCGATAGAAGCCTCGAGAAGACTCGATGGAATACATTGAGCATTTCAAAGAGCACTAACTAGACATCCCAGACATGTATGATGAGAAAGGAGTTAGTGAAGATTTGCATCCAATGAATGTTCATTAAATATGCAAAGCATCTAGAGAACTTGTCATTAGTCTCCTTTACTACATTAGTTGAGAATGCACGAAGGACCAATAACTCTATCACACAATAAAAAGGAGATAACTGGAAGTTCAATAAGTGAACATCATCTGTAAACTTAGCCCAGGGTTAAAACTCCAGAGACAAAAAGAAATCAAGGAATGAGAAGCCTAGAGGCTCCATTTCATCATCTCATTCCCTTATCGAATGGGAATGGTCCATGCCATGTTAGACTAATGGTTACAAGATAGGAATATCTAACTCCCTAGAGTCGAGTGTCTGCCTAGTATGGATGAGAAGAATAATCCTAAATTCTACAAATTCCATAGAACCGTAGTTTGCCTTACCTAGGATTGTTGGACTTTGAAGAAAATATTTAATGAGAGAGTACAAAATAGGGAACTTATAATTGAAGACAACGATGTTAAGAATAATCCATTGCCCGCACGTAATAATCAACACAGTGCTACAAATGCTATCATTCATGATCCTGTAAGAATGGAAATGATTGAGGCATCCCCTTCTAAAGCATGGGAAGATGGAGGAAAGTCGATCCAGGTTAAGGAACCTAAATGTTCACTTGTTAAGGCAACTCTTTTAAAGGCTTCCAACTTTAGGAGTTTCTTTGATCTCCTAGGGTTTAACGATAAGGTACATCTAGTAGCAGCAATTGCACTCATGTAAATATCTAATATCAGTATACAGAGTGTAATGTAGTGCAGCTTGTGAAGAGAACGACTCATGCCCATAAAAATGTCATCTTGTTCACTAATGCGAACATATATGCGAAGGACTGGTATCACAATTACCTTCTTTATGTAGAAGGCATGCTGTATGGATATCCTATAAGGAGGATATTCATAGATAATGGTTCCTCTATAAATATCATGCTAATGGGTACGTTTAAAGCCACTAAGCTTGATATCTGGCATTTGATAAAACAACCTTTAATAGTGAATGGCTTTGATGACACTACCACAAACATGATGGGTTATATTAATGTGGATCTTAAGACTAAACATATCTAAAGTTCTACTACTTTGCATGTGATCAATGCGCCAATGTCATACCACTTACTCATTGATCGGAAATGGCTGTAAGATCACTAGTTAATACCTTCCACATGGCACCAATACATTAAAGGCCACTGAAAGGGTAAGTATGTGTTCATCCCAGCTACAAGACACCCATTTGAGCAAAATAAGCATATTTTACTTAATCAATCTTCTTTTATGAATTTTCTAAGGAAAGAGAAATAATCATTGCAAGATCTTCTAATGTTCCACTGCCTACATGAGAGGAAGTCCAAGAGGGTCAACAGAAGTAAAGAAAAGCGCATGTCTCTCATGGGGGGAAGAAGAAACGAAAGAAAACTAATGAGAGCAAGATCTTCATTAGGGAGGATAGATGAAGAGTATATTGATTATGACGGTCTCAGTGGTTTGAAGAAGCTTGCCTATCTTCCTTATTAGTTTTTCTATACATCAAGAAAAAGAAAAGTTCCATTTGTAATGAAAATGTACTTTACAAGGCAATGAATAAAATTATAGCTTGATATAGGCTTTTTAGTTTTATTTCTCTCTCTCTCTCTTGGTTCTATGGAATTATTTCCTTTATACCACTGCAAAAATTAAGTTTTGGCTCCTTAGTGTACATAAATACACATATGTGGTATGAATGTCAAACATATTTTAAACATTGCTATCATTTAGTATGAGATCTATCTCCTAAGCACATGATATGACCACTAGAATTAGGAATCGCTGAATGGTTCGAGCATTGTCTCCTAGGTGCATGAAAATAAGCGTTAAAGTTACCAAAAAAGATATTTCACTCTCTGTGAGAGTATATATGCTTAACAATTAAGTAGTGGTAATACCCCCATGACTAAGAATATAGTTATTTCAAATAATGTGATGCATATAGTTGTTACTTACAAGCAAGAGCATTGCTCTAATGTGTGATGCCTTATTAAAGACCTAACAAGTCATTAGATGTCGTGTTAACATCATCTACTTATTTCATGTAAGTGCAGCTAGATGGGTACGACATATCCTAAGCACATAATATATTATTTAAGTACCATAATATACTTTCACAATAGAAAACTAAGAAATGGCAAAGTGGAAGAAAGTCAATGATATCTTTCATTTGTGAAATACTTCTCAAACATATAAATTGTCATCAAATGAACTATCCAAAGAAAGACAAATCAATCGCAACACTGCTTCAAGTTTAACAACCGACTTTACAGTTGACTTGAAATTCTATTTCCAAGATGCTTTCACTCTCAAGTTCAATTGACGCCTTGAGTCGATCTTGGTACTCAACAATATCATGGCAATCCAATACCTTTTGAGCTTCAGTGGTAATAAGCTCATTTTATTCAATTTGAATCTACAAGCTCACCAACGCTACTTACTAAAAATTCAGTTTAGTTGTTGATAAAGAATCTCTTGTTCTATCCAAGAGCTTAGCAGCTTGGCCAAGTAATGCCATAATATCGCCAGTCACTTCAGTACATAGACATATTAAACCTAACCAAAAGTTACCTTCCATCTCATGCAATTATTCTAATGAATGTAGAAGAGAGGAGCGTACAATGTAGCCATGAAAAGTCGCAATCCCACCTTATGACAATACTATTGTATTAGAACTGCCTATTACATTATGATTGTGGTAAGTCAAGAACTGGGGGAGATTGAGGTGGGACATTTGATTCTCTGTAGACAAGTGTCCATAGGACTATCCATTAGGTACGATACCTACATCATCACTATACATATTTGCATAAAGTGAAGCATTAGCATGCTTTTGAACCTCACCAACTTCTAGGTGTACCGACTCATCACTACCACCACATCACCATCGTCTCCTTCACTCTTATGCTTCCCTTGGCTTGTTTCAAAGTAGCCATGAAGAGAGGTTGTAATTTCTTTTCTCAATTAGAAACATTGGCTGTGACAATGCCAGTACACCTAAAGGTATGAAGACCAGATAGAATAGAGACATCTTCAAAAGTCAGGGTAATCTCACCCCATGTGATAGAAATCAGCAAGCTCGAATTCATTGGAAGGAAAAACAGAAGGAAGAGGATTCAAGGAGGAGGAAGAGCCTCAAAGGTACTGACCTAAGGATCAAAGCCGCCGGCCTGTACTTCAAGGCCGCCTACCTTGAGTCGACCTTGCACTACAAATTTTATTTCCTTTCTTATTTTCCTTTTTTTTATTTAAGTTTTTTCTCTAATAATATTAGGGCAAGTTTTGTGGGCTATTATAAATAGTCCTATTCATGAACTTTAGAGAGGATTTTCCATCATTGAGATTTTAGAACACTTTTGTGTGAACCCTTCTGGTGTTTTATGAGTATTGAGACCGATTCTCTTTATTCCTAAGTTCTTATCAATTCTTGAGTAATATAGAATTGTGACAAACCTTGTTATTAGAATTTTGTAATTCTTTTAACACCATAATTACTTTACCGATCGTGGTTCCTATCATTTTATAATCTAATTGCAATCCAGTTTAATTTTATTGTTCGTGGAACCTATCGAGCAATAATTTTATCCATATCCTTTAATTTCATTATTTTTTCATAATCTAGAAAACCCTAAAAATAAGATAAATTATTCAAGTTCACATTAGATTTAGTATCAAAGCTTGTCGTTCGACACAATTTATTCTAGGTTTGTTGGGTCGATTTATTTATTTTTCTTTTATCGTGAAATTGTGTTATTGCTGTTGATTTACTGGAAGATGTCGTCTAATGGTAACAGTAGCGTGAATAGCAATAACATAGGAGCTAGAAGAAACAACAACAACAACAACAACAATGGTGGTGGAGAAGATTTTGTGAGTAGGCAAGAATTTACACAATTGCAAACAGGGTTTAATCGAATGCAAGAAGACATGAGAAGGATTCTAGAGAGATTAAAAGTTAAGGATAGAAGAAGTCATAGTGGAGCCAGTCATAGGAGACATTCCTGTGGTGAGTCTTATGGGAATAGTGAAAGGAGTAGGAGGTAGAGATGATAGGCACAAGAGAATGAGAATATTATACTAAGAATTCCACCTTTCACTGGTAGCACTAAACTAGAGGAATTCCTAGATTATGTGCCATGGGTGGAGAAGGTATTTAATTGCTATGAGTGGGATGAGCGTATGAAAGTGAAGATAGCATCTCTGGCTTTTTCTGACTATGCTAGTTTGTGATAGAATAAGTTGCAGGTTGAGAGACAAAGGTCTAATGAAGAAAAGGAGCGTTCATGGGCTTTAATGAATAGATTGATGAGACGTAGATTTGTGCTAGACTATTATAAATAGGAGATGCTGATGGAATTATAGTCCTTACAGCAAGGAAAGCGAAGTGTAGAAGAATATGTGAAGGAGTTTGAAACTTTGATGGCAAGTTACGACATTAAATAATCTTCATATGAATCAATAGCTCGGTCCATTAACGGGCTAAAGATGGATACCGCTAGGGTAGTAGAGCTCTAGCACTATTAGACCCTAGAGGATGTAATTAAGTTGGCTAGCAGAGTTGAGAGGCATCAATGTAAGCGGTCTCAAAAATCATATCACTATAGTAAGTTAGATGAGGAGAGAAAAAGAGGGATAGAGAAGAACAAGGGAAAAGTAGTGATGACAAAGCACCTATCAGACACAACAGCAGAGGAATCGAGATATTAAATTTTTCAGTGTTTGAACATGGCCACATCGCTTCTCAATATCCTAATAAGAAAGTATGGTCATGAAGGGAATAATATTGAGAGTGAGGAAGAAGAATAGAGGCGTAGTGAGGAAAAAGAGATTGACATATCGAATGTTCCTTTGAGTTTCCAGGATGCAGTACTTAAGTAGGAGAAAGTGATTCAAGATCAACGAATTAATCTATTTTGTGTTCAGAGTTTGGTGAAAGGAAAATCTTGTTTGACTATAATTGATAGTAGTAGATGTGCTAATGTTATTTCTATTGGACTGGTTTCTAAACTAGGGTTACGAGTGAAGCAGCATCCAAAGCCATATGCTCTTCATTGGCTTAGTCATCAGGAAGCTGTTCATATGCATAAACAGGTTCGTGTACTTCTTTCTATTGGTAATTATATTGACGAATTCTTGCATGATGTAGTACCTATGGATGCTACACACTTGATCCTTGGAAGACTATAGCAGTATGATCTCAGAGCCATCTTTGACAGGTACAAGAACGAATATACTATTCAAATGGGACAAAACATACAAGCTACTACCTATGAGTCCTATAGAGATACAATAAGCAAAGATGGTGCATATTAAGAAGATTCAAGGATTAAGGAGTTTGTTTGTATGGACCAACCGAATGACAACTCTAAATCTAATTCCAGAAGTTCAAAGATTAAAGGGTCAAGATTCGAGGATGAATCTTCTTAAACCCAAGGGTAATGATAGGAATCAACAAGCTTGAAATTATCAGAAGGGAAAACAGAAGGAAGGTGATTTAAGGAGGAGGACAGAGCCTCAAAGCTGTTGAGGATCAAAGCCGTCGGCTTTGCACTGCGGATTTTATTTCCTTTCTTATTTTCATTTTTTTAAAAGTTCTTTTCTAATAATATTAAGGCAGGTTTTGTAGGCTATTATAGATAGTCCTATTCATTAGCTTTAGGGAGGTTTTTCAATGATTGAGATTTGAGAACACTTTTGTGTGTGAATCCTTATAGTGTTTTACGAGTATTGAGACTAATTCTCTTTATTCATGAGTTTGCATCACTATATAGCCATAAAGGCGTGTGTCTAAACACTGCATTTAGTAAGAATCTCCTGTCAAAGTTTTATGTCATTAGTGCAAGGAAAGTGTAGCTCCGAAGTGATGACTACAACATGATACACTCTCGCCTTATGTAATTTCTCCACATATGCTAGGTTGTTTGTGATGTATTTCACTTAGTTAGACCAGCTAGCCATCCTTTGTCTAAGACATAAGAATTGAGTATGTGAAAAGGGAAGCTCCTTTCGCTCATTCCTAAAATGCAACACCAACTTCTCCTATAGAGGAATTCTCTATTGAAGATGAGGCTCTAGTTCTATGAAGTGCAAAGTCCCATCAGCAGGAAGGTACACATATGTGTCCGTTTCTTCACACTTGCCTAGAAGAAATCTTTAGTGATTATAGCACCTGGCATACACTAGGAAGAGAAGGCAACTTCGGTGCTGGACCATCTGAATGAACTCTTGGGTTCTTGTACTTGGTAGTACTAGTGTTATGAGATCTCTTAGACTCCTTACCATGGATAAAATAGTCAAATGGTCATAATGGTTTGTAGTGAACATAGTACTATTGGAAGTGGTGCATAACGACAAAGAATATTGTCACTACCACTTAAGGGAGGAGAGAGAGATCACCTGGATGTTTTAGCTGCACGATAAAAAGAAAAGGCATAAGTTTAATGACAACACAACATCAAAAGTTGATGAATGATATTGAAATAAGTGGATAATACAACATATGAATTCAGAAAAATTGATTTTTCTTGGCAAACATGACCTTTTTTTTAAGAAAAAAATTAGGTGGATGGGGTGCCTTCGGCTCCTCGCCATTGTGCTCATCTGAAAAAAATACATGAAATATGAAAAAAAAAAAAACCCTAATGGAGTCTTAAAAGACCAAGATTTGACCTTATGAGTTTTGAAAGATAATTATACTTGAATCCTACCCCTTTATCTATACCAAATCATATCCCAAACTCCAGCTTATCTTAGTAACTTTTAATAGGAATTAAAAACCAAACAACCCCAAATCACCTTGTATGCCATAATGCAAAGTGCAGCAACTTTTTTGAGAGTTTCAAGTCAAAATTATAACAAAATTGCCCCCATAATTACAAAACACAAATCAAACCTTGCTGGCCTTTAGTGCCATGGTGAAGTTGAGGAAGCATGCGACTCGATATGTGTCAAGCAAGGAAAATAACTACCTTGAAATCACAACAACCAGCTATGAGAAGTTGCATTATCTACATGAGAAAATGATAGGAATCAGTTTAGCCTGGTTCCAGAGCGGGATAACCGAACTAGACTAAAAGACCAAAGCTTGTTGATTTAATGGAAACATGAAACAAATGGAATTTGAGGATCAAAACTGCCCCAACGCTGGCAGCTTGAACAAACGGCTTACATATATGAAGCTCACAAGATCACGAGCATAGAAAGGAGAGTAGAAGCCTTGGATGAGTCTCTATACCGACTCAAGGCCGGTGGTGTTTACCTTCAACACTGGCAACATGGAACCCTAGGCCGGCGGCGTACTTAGCTAGCTTATCTCCATAAATTAGGCTTTAATGAGTCTTTATTATTATTTTTGAATTATTAGTCTTTAATTTCATATTTATTAGTCTTTAATGTCAGTAGATTCCTTTCATATTAAGATAATTAGATATAGAAAGTCATTTTGTCATATCTATTAGTCTTATTATCAAATTTAGTAATTAGTCCTTTTGTTATTAATTAGGTCTTTTGGGGGAACTATTATAAATATCGCCTTGATGTATCGAGCTCATAAGTTTTTGGATGTTATTGAAACCCTAGTCAGAAATTTCTCTCTATTTTCTCTTATCAATTAATTGTTTGATTTTGGCGAGATCCTGGTCTTATCGATCCTTATGATCGTGGTAAACAACTCGTTCTTATCAGTCTTTAGATTGTGGTGAACAACCCACTTTAGCTAATTTGTGCATCATATCAAATTAGTTAGGTGTAGTTTGGGTTATTGTTAGTGCGTCATATCCAATAGTAACGCCATCCATATCCTTTAATTTCTTATATTCTAAACACAAAAGCCATAAAAATAGCATTTTAATTTGTCTGAACATTCTATTTGTAGATCTACTGCATGCTTGTTTGAGATCACTGTGTCTAGGGTTTTAGGCATATAAGAAAATAAGAGCAAGATCGGGCAGCATGACAGCTGTACCTATACATGGCAATATAGAAAGAAGC
Organism: Combretum micranthum; assembly: GCA_024138025.1. Classification (NCBI taxonomy): domain Eukaryota; kingdom Viridiplantae; phylum Streptophyta; class Magnoliopsida; order Myrtales; family Combretaceae; genus Combretum; species Combretum micranthum. Next base: position 45,479 of record JAMXBD010001966.1, on the reverse strand, counting down.
ATAGATACGTTGACTTAAGAGCTTTAGAAGATAGTCTAAATAAACTCAAAAAAGACTACTCTTATCTCCACGATCACTGACCAAGCTATTCAAAAGGATGACATACTAAGCACTTGAATAGTAGAACTCCGAGCACACCAGGCAAGCATCAAGCCTTGTAGTTTTTCTCGGAAGAATTGATAATTGCAACATGGTTCCTTAAAATGGATTTATCTCTCTCATCCAAACTCCTATTGTGATGATTCAAAATGCTATAGAAAGCTAAGAAAGAGATATATAACTTTTATGTTTTATGTTTTGTCAAATTCTAAAATTATTAAGGTCAAAATATGTCATGAAATTAATGCATGTGCAGTGGTGGCGTCCAAATATTGCAAATTTGACAGAGTTTGGTAAGTTGTAAATATCTCTCTCATATTCCCTACTTTTGGCTTGATTCAAAATGCTATAAAAAGCTAAAGAGAGATTTATAGCTTTTATGTTTTAAGTTTGGCATGATTCTTAAAGTATCATAGTAAGAAAATGTCGTGAAGATACTAAACATGCAGTGGTAGCATTCTTATTGGTAATTTGGCACAATTTCATAAATCTTGCGTATTTTCCTCATCTGATCTCTAATGAAGGTGATTCAAAATGCTATAGAAAGAAAAGAAGGAGATTTATAACTTTATGCTTTGAGTATTGAGAAATTCGGATCAGATTTGGGTCGAAAATCAACTTGAAGTTGCTGCATTTCTGATTTAGACTGGTGTGGCAGCAGCTGCTATGATGCTAAACGATGGCAGCAAAGCAGCATATTCTCCTTACCTTTTTATCGAACCGAGTTGCTAACTAACAGCAAGATAATTCAAGCCGGGGGGGAACAATTGGTGTTAATAATTTGTGAGCATGATATGAAGAATGAGAGCTAGGCAACTTCATGTTGAAAGAAAATTCCATGCTGTTTGGTAGAAGCTAAAGTGGACCGAACCACGCTAAAATAATGTGTAGACTTGAGCTACTCGGTAGTCTGAATAGAAGAGTAACAATGGAGCATTATAATGAATAGACTTGATTTAAATTACAACATGAACATAGCAAAGTTGAGACCAGTAGCAACTCATGCATGAAACTCCCTTGGAAAAAAAAGTATAGCAAACACGAGGATGAGACAGACCATTTGGACGCGAATGAGAGGCTTATGGTTATATATCCACACACATATATGTGTATATCGCTTGGGTCCATCTTCAATTCGGAGAAACCGACGTGAAAGCCCTTGTATCTTGAAGAAAAAAAATATAAAGTAGCTCACTGTTTGCAACATACATGTGGAATATTAAGTCCAACAAGGGTAAATATAGAAAAGCTCTAAAAGAAATTGGAGGGCAACTGAGATCAATAGAAAGGAAAACTCTATAAAGATGAATAGGTTGCCATACAGAAGATGATGAACAAAGATACCAACAGCATTGATCAAGGCACCGTTACAACAAATTCCGATTGAATTGGGTCGTTGGCCAAAACACCTGTTACATGGAAAATTAAAGAAATTAGAAGTTAAAAAAACAATAAAGAGGAAAAAATTAAGTGTAAGATGAAGGTGTAAAACAGAAAAACCACCACATAAGCAGCAGGTTGTGAAAATCATTAGAGATTTACTATGGTGGTAACCAATGGGTAGCAAAGATATTATTATTCATCAGTTTAACTATGGTAACGAGTATATTTAGTGCAACTAAATAACCAATGCCTTTTGTTATAGCTAGACATCTATCGTGGGTACTCGTTTACTACTGTGAAGCTTGTTCTTCTCAAAACTGTCATCTATCAATTTATAGAAAAGGAAATTTAAGCATATATGGCAATGAGATATGACAATTTGGGAAAGAGAATATCTCATTAAGTGTGAATACTCAAATTACCACTTTTATGTGGATATTTACAATATGAGAATGATTTATTCTGATTGAGTCAATAGGTACCAAAAATAGGAGATACTCTCAAGAAATATTGACGTGTACTAAATGGAAGAAAAAGGAAATGAAAAGAGAAGGAAATAAAAATGATGAAGAGATATTGTCTCATTGCATTGGTCTTCCCTATGACCTGAAACAACATGCTACGAGCTAATGATGAAGCGAAATCTCAATTAAAGCCGTCCTTATTACTGACGGTTTTAATTTTTAGTTTTTGAAACCACCAATATCAATTATAGGCCGTCAACTTTTGTTTCTAGCATTAATTGTTGATTACATGATTTATTTGTATTTATTGTATTTATTATTTATCTTTAGGGTTTCCTCATGTAATATAATAGTATAAATAGGTTTTTGGCTTGTCTTTGTTAATTAGAACATTCGATGTACATTTTAAACCCTATTGAGAGAGTTCTTGTTTTTCTTCACGCTTCCTCGTGCTACGTCAAAGTAGTATAAGAGCAAGTTGGATCCTGCAAAGATGTCGATAGACTGCAGAATAGGAGGCAGTTATATTCTTGATGGTGTTCGAGGTACGGAAGTCCTACATTATAGGTGATCAATACAAAAGGCGGTAATGAAGATTATGGGTCAGACATGTGTGGACACACTAATAAGTTGTCTAGTCTACTTGACTTGAGAGCACTTGGCTAAAACAATGCCATCCTACACTTATATACTTAGGAAACGATTTAATGGCCTCATTCAAGGCCACTACTCCAATAACTTCCACGTACTCCATTAACTCCATGATCTAACAACTGTTCAACGTAACCATCAATTGTCAATGCTATAAAAATCATTATAAAATATTCTTCAAGGGACAAGCTAGAAACATCTAGCAAACACTTAATCATTATACTTATCCAACATCTCTAGCATTACATTAACTTGACCGTTGGAATGGTCGTAATGGGCAAACCCTTGGTACCTACTTATCCATTGTTGTTTTGAAGGCCCAATTGCTAAGAGCTCTAAATCCAATTTACTCTATCAAAAAAACAAAGCCACCAACAATGTCTATAATTATTTTGGGATTAGAATTAATTTATTCCAAAATAATGAATCACTATTCCATATAAGAAGCATTATTTCGTTGGTTAATAATTTGTGGTTAAATGCACTTGACCCTTTTGATTTCCTTTTCCGTTATGAAAAGGTTTCGAATAGAATTTTTTATATACACACATATATTTATATATTTATATTTTGGTTATGAGATTGTTTCTATTTAGAAAGCTATTATTTAATTTAAATTACCTACCATTATAAGGATTAGATACTTCTTGTTTTTCATGTATATGGATACAACTAGAGAAACCACATCTGAAATCCTTATGGTGAACACAATTTCACAAAAAGATACAATGAGTATCAAATCTCATTTGAACTCCATCCTTCCATAAGGAGATAGTATTAGCACTATAAGAAAACGTATTTTTTTTTAATAACCCCATATAATTTATTTATTATTTTACATGTCACATGCATCCTAATATAGGTTTTGTAAAAATTTTATATTCCACAACAATTACTCTGTTTTACAAAACCTAACAAGACAAGCAATTGTGCAACGTTAAATGAAGTGAGAATGCTTGATTTTGTCTCATCCTCTTTCACTAACAATTTCCTATTTTTGGTTGAAGCACTCACTCTGTACATGTTTCAAAGGATTTAATTTCAAACTATTTGTCAAGCATTTGTGCAACATGTTAATCTACAAATAGAGAATTAATATAGACGAGATTTGTGAAGTCAAGAATGTTCCTCTTACAGTTAATTTAGGAAAGCATCTAAGATTCCTAACTATTTAGTATGGGAACAATTTAAAAGTGCTCACCTTTATGAAAGGCAAGATTAGAATGAAGTTCAAAGAGTTGGTAAAAATGTCTTTCAATATAGACTAGCATGGAACACTTATGCTAATAGCTTTTAGGCACATATGGGCAAAGGTTTATATCTTTCTTTCATAGATGATAAAGGGTTCTCGGGACTCTTAGGGTTGAGCTAGTATACAGTAGGGCCAAGACCTCTTCCTTAGTGATGCTTTTTTGGTGATTTTTGCTAATACTGCTAATGTCATCATAAGTGAAAGAAATTGATTGCCTAGTCCACTTTGGTTTGAATCTATTTTCAAGCATAATATTTTTAATTTTCCTTTTAAGGTATTGGATCGCATCAACCATGAGTGAAAGAGTAGGAGTTTTCAATTCAAAACACCTAGAAGTAGAGACTATCATTTTTTTTTTTTTTTATAAATCAACCTTGATGGAACTAGAAACAACCATCACGAATAGCCAGACACATGAAGATTGGATAGAAAAAGGACAATGGCTATCATGTGTGGATGAATCATAAACCTAGAATGGTTAAACTTATTGTAATGGCATTGATGATGTGAAAACCAAACATGCAACTATTGGGTTAGCAGCTGAAGATATTTCTGCAAATGTTTCTAGAGGAACTAACAAGCTCTTTCCAATGTTGTCGATGGAGGAAGTTGGCTTTTTGCTATGATGGAGGTTTTATAGTTGGCAGTGAGGAAGGGTTGAAATCATGTGGAGGTGAGATGGACCATAGTGGTCAATCTCAACCATTGTTGGGATATAAATTGGAGAATGAACTTTCTACCACTAATTTCACATCTTGATCTTCAATATTAGAAAATTACTATTGATATCCCGCTCTAGGTCCAGGATAACGGGAGATTTTTTTTCTTTTAATCATTACAATGGAGAGGAGGGGATTCAAACCTGATACCTCTCACTTAAAAGTCCAGAAGAGATATCACTAAACTACAAGGCCAATGATAAATGTACAAACTAAATTAAGAAAGGGGATAATTTGAGATTAATTCTTGTTTACTCATCAGCTGAAAAAAAAAAAATTACATAAATATAACTTAGATAAAATTAATTATATAAATACAACTGTTGTATCAAATGTTGGACATGCTATATTCGAATTTTTTTGTTTGCTTATTACAAGTGCGATATACATATAAATATCATAAGTATCTTGCGATACAATCTTATATCACTCTTGCAAAATGCGATACAAAGCCAAGTGCTTTTACAGTACATTGTTATATCGCACTTGAGAGAAGCGATACACATGTAAAATAGTGTATGATATTTCCAAAATGCAATATAGCAATGTATTTAGGTAATTACTTTTATGCAATTTTTTTTTTTTTTGTAATTTTTTTAAGGAATAGTAGAATCGTGTTTCACACAATCCTTTGTTTACGTATTTATGAAGAGCAACTAGAATTAATAGCCTAAAAACTAATAAAAGTGAAAAAAAAGCCATTGATTAAATTATGATAGATACTAGAAGAAAGATGTGGGGGTGTGTGTGTGTGTGTGTGTGTGTGTGTTTAGATAGGAATAGCCCATCTTCTCCTTTTAATATCTTTCCATTTGATTCTAGCACTGATCGCTACTTTGATATTGAAGACAATCTATCACTTCCAATTTTCTAAATTTACTATCAATTTTAATTTCTTTCCTCATTTCAAGATTTAGGGATAGGCAAAAAAACCAATCAAACCGAACCAATCCTTAACCAAACCAAACTAAACCGAAAATATGGTTTTTTAACAATTTGGTTTAAAATTTTTCAATCCAAACCAATCTGTAAATTTATGGTTTGGCTTGGTAGATAAACAAAACTAATTCATAAAACCGAACCAAACCATTTTAGAAAAATATAATAATATTTTACTTGTAAGTTATAATTATAGATTTTTTTTATGATGGTTGATTAAAGATTATATATGTTTATATTTTTCATTTGATATTTATTATTTGGTCTAAAATTAACTTGTTTTTTAAATTTTTTTTTAGGCTAATGAGATATATTTTTTTTTTTTGTTGATCATAAACTATTTTTTTAATTCTTTTTAAATTTATAAAATATGAAATTTATTTATTTAGTTGTAGACTCTTATTATGTATTAATTGTTTAATGTATTTTGTTAGCATATCATTTTATTTGTTGATGAATCTTGTTGATAGATGATTTTTTATTTTAGCTAAATTTATTGATAGATGATAGACTTGAAGGTTCTATTAAAAATTAAAAATTATGATTTACTAGGCATTGGTTAGTGAATGTATTTTATTGGTAGATAATTGGTTTTATAAAGAACTATAGGTTAAAAGTATGATGAATTCATAAAGTATTTTGTCGTGGTTTATAATATAAATTTTGTAAAGTATAAATGTTTTAGTATTTACACAAATGTAAAAAAACTATTTAAAGAAAATTTTAGTTAGAATTTTGATTTAATCCATAATTCAAGCTAAACAAAACCAAACCGTTATTTAATGGTTTAGAAAATTTCTAATTCAAACCAAACCGTTACTTAAAGGTTTAGGTTAGGATGAAACAAAACCGAACCATAAATTATGGTTACATTTGGTTTTAAGAAAAATCGAATAAAACAGATCCGCGCTTACCCCTAGATTAGTACTATTGTAGTAGTATATAGTACACTAAATTGCAAACTTCGTGATTAGTGGTTTTTGTTGTGCATTCCTTAACCAGTGGTAAATTACTCAACTAGTGATTGATTAGTATACTTAAATTCTTGTATAAAAAGCAAATCCTAATATTATTAATATGAATGTACGTATTTAGTTATTGTGTTTATTCAAATTTCAATCTACGAATTATAGTTCAAATATAAATAATCCACTAAATGTGAATTTTTTTATTATACATTTTTAATGGCACAATTCTCGCAATTAAGGTTGTCAAATTCATAATTCTAACGCCAATGACATTGTAGCCTGGTGGTATCTCTCTAATCTCTCAAGTGAAAGGTCCAGGTTCGAATCCCCCTCCCCATTGTAATAGGAAAAAAAAATTGTAATTCTAATTAAAATCGCTAGAAACTTGGTAGAATCAAAACATAGAAATAAAAATTTCTATACCTTGTACATACTAGTGTTCAAATATTGTAAATATGCTTATATTTTTCATATAACTTCTAGTCAAAGCATGACTTATAATATAAATAGTTAAGCATAAATTGTCGTTAGCACCATAAAACATGAATATACATATTATCATCAATATAAATTATGATACAACATAAATTCTTATTATACACGTAAACCTAAAAATAAATCATTAATCACCATTTTTGTGAACATCAACATCATCATTGGAAATATTTATTCATAATTCATGCTCAATACCATAATTGTCATGAATACCAAATCATCTTGATCTTACTCTTACAACCATCATACCAATAAGTGCATCAATTTCCCCTATAGTAACATTTTTATATGTTTCCTTACTCTTTAATCTTAAATAAATATTCATCCAATCTATATTCATCAATTAGATATATCTTATTTCTCGACTATAGATTGCTCACTAGATGAGAGCTCTTTGACGTAGTTAGTAGCATAGACTATAAACTATTTAAGTTAAAGAAGCATGTATGGTGTAATTCAATCATAAGTTGATGAACTTGTATTAAATTGTGGAAGTGGAGTTGTTTTTTCATAATTTTGATGACTCGTTACATTTACATCAAATAAAATCATATGAAATCCTATAAAATGGTATAAATCAGTAGAATCATAAACTTGTAAAATTATTCAATTAAACTCACAATTCTGCTATAAATCTACACCAAAATAATTTCATATTCATTTGAACTAAAAAAGAGATGTAGAATCATAAATTCATAGAAACGTATGAATAGGCTTATAATTTTAACAACTATTCTTGCAACTTTCCATAAAATACATGTCTATAGAAAACAACGTATGGAAAGAATATTATGAAAAATTCTATTAAACACATAAAATTTTCCTTATATATATATATATATTGTTTTCCTTTCCCCATGCACATTATAACACTAGAAAGGTAGAATCGATCCTAATCCATCCTATTAAAAGATTGGCATTTTTATCATATTAGTATTTACACCACTAAGTGACGATGCCCGATAAATTTAGGATTAATTATAAAAACATGACCTATACTTTAATCAATTTGCAAATACAAGACCTGTATTTTTTTTTTTTTTTTGACAAATAAGTATCTTAAGTTTCATACAAAAATATCAAATTATTTAATAATTTTTAATATTTTATTAAATTAATTTTTTTAGACTAATTAAACTTAAACACATACCTCTCTAATAGTAATTAATTATAATGATACTTCTGTATAAAACTCAAATAATGTATTTGTTAAAAAAAAAATATGAATCGATCAAAGCGTAGATCATGCTTTTACGATGAACCCTAAATTTTGTATAGTGCTGCAAATCAATTTCTCTTTAATTGCTAAATTTTAGCTGTGACATATCACCATGGACCTTGATTTTCTAAAACAATAAAAATTGTTGATCAATCGTCCTCATAATAATTTCTTGAAAGAAACCTATAGCATGTCCCTTTCACTAAAATAAGGTCGCCCCGTTTAATTTCCCAAAGCTCCGTCCCTTATAGTGCAGTGACTGACTGCCCACATACACTTGGACTGATCATATAAGCTAGCCCTTCCAGTACTCATCCGGATCAGATGAAAATGAAGTAGTGATCAAATAAAACACAAAAGCCAGCTCAAACATATAACAAATGACATCAAGGAGACCAGGATATGCCAATACCCTACGTTTAAATTAATACGAGGAAGCCCCCAGAACAGACGCCAAAAAATATAAAAAAAATGAAGTAGTAGTTGATTAGATGAGTCTAGAAGGAAAGGAATATATATATATATATACACTTGTACATGGGTTATATGGTAAATTTTCTAGCTTGTATTCTCTAGATCTTACCTTGCTTAGTTTTTTCTTTTTCTAATTTATAATACAATAAATAAGATTGTCTAAAATATTATTTATTTATAATATTATTGTATGGTCTTCTTATATTAGAAACTCAATCATTCATTACATATTTATCCCATATAATAGGATAAACATCAAACTTAGTGGCTAGTTGGACAAAAATTTATTTTATAACTTAATTTAATATCTAATTCAGTTTTTTTTTATTTTATAATATCTTTACTTACATAGACATAATATATAATATATTATTAAATTTTTACTTATATCTTTCTCACTCTCTACTAATATACTGATTCTTTCACATTAACAAATAAAACAAAATAATACTAATAAAGAAATAAAGATACTCCAAAAACTTTAATCAAGCATTAAATTCTTCAAAATTCATGCATGAAATTAAACTTTTTATGCAAAATCCAGGTGGCAAATTTGATTATTTCTATGTATAATAAGATCATAAGGATGATAAATCGACAAAAATTGCAAATATTTATATATATATAAATATATGGAGAGAATATTTCCTACTCTTTTTTATTTAGAGGGAAAAGAAAAAAATAAAACAAAATATGGAAAGGAAAGAAGACTCCACATGAACACAGATCATATAAGGTGCATTTAATTTCCTAAATAACTTAAAAGAAGAAAAAAATAATTAAAAAACCAACCAACTACTTACAAAGATAACTAAATCACAAGAACAATAAAGAGGCTAGTCATGATCATTACAATAGCAATCCTCGAATCTTGAACAACACATGCTGAGGATACGCCCGTTTTAAGAGGAGGCTTTCTGTAATAGAAAGGAAAATAAGGCATGATCTGGTTTGGAGGAGGAGGACCAGAGATGCTGCCACCAGCTGGAGGGCTAAAAGGAAACACCCCGGCCGGTGGTGTTGGTGGTGGTGGAGGAATGATTGCTGTGGGAGGAGTCGGGGTCGAGCCAGCACCAGCTGGTGGTGGATTACATGGATACGTGCATGGTTCATCCGCTCGAATCCGTCCTAAAAAACACAGGATTGTTATGGAAGAGAAAGCAAGAACAAGGAAATTTTTCTTGTATTTTGATGACATCCTCTGGCGTGAGTACCATATGATATAAGTGGTATTAAGTGGGACAGCAAGAGGTAGAAGATAGAGGTGGGACAGCAAGAGGTAGAAGAAAGAGGGCACTAGGGGAAAATGAAGGAGGGCGTGACTGACTGACATAAATATAACGCGTAAGAAGTAATTACTAGTCAATAAATAGAGCTTAATCTTCTATTTGTATTTTTGGTTGGCTGAGTTGGCTTTAGAAGAAGCGCAAGTGGAGTTTGGATGGAAATGGAAATAAATAGATGAATCCAAGAGAAATTTCGGTCCTCGGATTCTTATTTTAGTCGATAGCGGGCCAGCTTTTTTCTTTTTCTTTTTTCCTTTTTTTTTTAACTTTTTCTATTTTTATAAGCTTGTTTCAATCCACCTTTTTATAAAATAAATAAAAATAAAAAACCCTCTTAACAAAAAAGACACAATAAGTAACACATATACTGCTTTTACATTTATGTATTAGGTAGTTATTTCTAATTAAAGATATATATAGTGGGTAATTTTTAAAATAACTATATCCATATTTTATGTATATGATAAGATGTTAAAGTATAATTGGTATTTGCATATATTAAGCAGCGTGTATTACTTTATCTAGTGAAATCACTCATATAATTTGAAAAGTTAAATTATTCCAACTAGTTTCGATTTACTGTAATGATGCAATCCTCAAGATGCAAATATAGAGAACAACACAAGAAAGCAGAAAGAAACGTCTAAAGCAAGAAAAGACCTTGAATATACCGTGATTCTATGACATCTTGCAGCCATGAAACTTGGTACAATATTCGATGGAAAGGAGAGATCTTAGACCTATTACCGTCTTGTAGATATGAACCTAAGATATAATAATAGAAGGCCATAAGATTGAATAATCTTGATAAGTTTAGATTGTTCTCAAGGAACAACAGAAAATTTCATAAGAGAATTCTAAAAATACTTCATCAAAATCTACTATGTACATAATAGATGTGTCTATTTATATCCTGTTATAACCCTAAGAAAATAAAACCCTGATTGAAATAAAACATATATTGGGCCTTAACATGCTAATATAAATCATAACTAATATGAGCATAATAATAAACCCCTTATTACATGAGAACATAAATAAGCATATTGAAAATTTCTAAACAACTTCTTGACATTCTTAGATCATATTTATAAGTCTTTGCTCATGATCTAATACCAATGCTCTGATGAAATCCCCATGGAAGTTTTGTTTTCTCCTTATACCTTCAATAAGTGTATTCAAAGCCTCCTTCATCATCTTTGCTTTAGCTCTTGTAATTGGACCTCCATGAATGATTAATGGATTTGATGTATTAAAGTGTTTGCTACTATCTCCGTTGCATGTGTTTCCATCATGTAAACTTCATGAAAAAGCACCATCAATACAAAGGTGCAAACCCACATTCATACCCTTTTAAATACTATTAGTAAATTGAGGTTAATATGCTAATAGCATTATAAACTAGTAGTATCTCCCTAATCTCTCAAGTAAGAGGTTCTAGGTTCGGATCCTCCTCCTCCTTATAATAGCTAAAAAAAAAAAAAATATTGAGGTTTATATAATATAATGGTATAAATGCTAATCTCTAAATAGGATAGATTATATTTATTATTCTACTCTCCTAAGTTACTATGGAAAAACACACATAAAAGTGACGATTGAGATTATAATATCAAATTTTGAAAATTTTAATTTTAACATAAAAGAATTAATTTCCAAAATCTTAATTTCCCACTCCATAAGTTATACTATATAAAAGCAGCTGATCAAAATATCGTAATAATTATTCAAATTCTCAAAATCTAACTAATTTCAACATGGAACAAAATTAAGTCAAAAGAAGCTGACGTAAATCATGTATCTCGTGTTATTAGGGAGAAAAAACAACTAAATAAATAAATAAATAAAGTTAAGAGTGGGCATGATTTACTTAACTAGTCAATGACTTTATTTCTTGAATTGAACCAAAATAATTAGTTTTTTAAAATCTTAAATCTAAACCGTTTCATTATTAACGGTTAATCATCTAAACGGTTAATCATTTTTTTGTTAATATTTTCGGTTTTTAATTTTTAGACATTTAATCTAATGGTTAATCAAATTTTCAATTGGTCATAAATAGTTAGACCCTCTACTTCATAATCACATTCAAAATTATAAATTAACAGTTAAATATTACAATTATATTAAAAAATTGCAAATCAACATCTTAAATAACTATAAAATTAACAATAAATTTGGAATATAACTCTAATATAATATTATATAAATTAAAACTTTTTAATCTTCCCTTTTTTCTTCAAATTACAACACAAGAACAACATGATAATTAAAATATAAATGTTTAAATTACCGATTTTTTAACAGTTAATCGTTAATCGTAGGTTTCTGATGATTACAAATTGAAACTAAAATCGAAAAAAAAAAATAATAATAATAAAAATTATGGTCTAAACCGAAACCGATAAACTATTTAATCATATCTTTTGATTGATTTTCTTATTTCGATAAGATTTTTTATTTATTGGTTTTTTTTTTCACCCTAAATAAATTGACTAGTGTTTTGCCGTTATTTTGTTGAAGACTACGAGAAAGGCCCAGCCCGAGTGGCTCATCCCACATTCCACGAGTACAATTGTATCCTTTGTCTCCGTAAGCTTAAGAAAATATAAAAGACCATCTGAAAATTCAACGAAATTTAAAGATGGTCCCCGTCTTCTTTTTCTGGTTAGGTGGTTCGTAGTTGTCGTGGGCATTAAAATAGTTGTGTTTTCCCCAATATTAGCTAATAGATATTTAATTTTTCTTTGAATTCATATTCCAATGGTCTAATGAGTTAATCTAAGTCACTATAAAGTAAAAGAGACATATTCCTTATTTAAGTTTCGATATATCCAAATGTCTAAAAGTTAGATTCCCAACACTTATGTATCCCCTCACAATTCACAAGTATATGTAATTTTAACAATTAGTGGTTTGATATTTAAAGTTTTATTTGTATGATCTAGTATCTATATTTTCAATTTTATGATGATATATTGATAATTTAGATACTAAATTATAGATCAAATTTAAAGCAATTACACTAAAATGCAACCAAATTGATAATACAAACGCTATTGCAAAATATTAAATTTTAGAGTTGGATGATTTAGACACTCATGATATTTTAATCTTTCAAAATTGTACAGGGACTTACGAGAAAAGGTAAAAAAAAAAAAAAAAAAACAAGAAAGAAGGCATTTGAACTTTGAGATTATGAATTTTAATATCCGACTAAACTTTCCAAAATCTAAGAAGAGAGGCATTTAATATATGGTTAATGTCAATAATGGTACCTGAATTATAACAAAATATGTATTTATGTATCTAAACTTTCAAATTGATAAATTTTATACTTAAAATTAAAAGAACTTTTCATACATGCCAATAGTATATTTATTAAGTTTTTTAATATACTAAATTGATCAATTTTGAAATTTAAATTCTATATTAATCAATTTCAAATTTCAAACATATCATTATATATTTTATCAAAATTTAGATATAATTGGTAACATTATCTTTTTAATATATTCATAATATATTTCTTCAGATTTGACAAGTTGGATTGGAAGCAATCTATTTAAATTTAAGGTTAACAATTAAAAAAAAATACTCGTACTTTCCCGATTGGCAAACGTATTATGTTGTTGTTATTATGGTTGTTGTTGTTGTAAATAGATGGTTTGATTTCCATTTAAAAATATTAATATTATTTAATATTATTGAAGGGAACACGTGTCAAAGGAACAATGGCTGTTGTTTATTCCGGATGTCTCCGCTACTATACTTGGACTAATGTTCAACGATGGCTTGAGGCAGCGGAATTGCCCTTTCTTACTTTATTTTATTTTTTCTTTTTTTTCAGTATTTTCAAAAATAGTTTTAATATTTTATTTATTTAAATTTATTTGATAATAAATTTTATTAAATTAATTTTTTAAATCCTATATCCCTTTGATAATATTAAATAATATTAATATTTATGAAAGCTCGGTCTATCTATTTATTTATAAGACTTGTGTTTTTTTACTTTTTTGCTTTTTTTAATTAATCCTAGATTTATGAACAGAGCAATACAATATTGTTGTTTAATAGCTCTATTTAATTATTTCATTAGCAATACTAAATTGCCCAAGTGAGATGTAAGTTATGTTTAATTCTAAAGCAAAATTCAATTATCATAAGCCTTTTTGGTGTTTTTTTTATTATGTTAGAAAAGCAGGTCCCAGTCCCCCACCACTTCGCACTTGCCACTGTAGTGTGTTAAAAAGTAAAACGTGCGCCTTCTCGTAAATTAATCGGTTGCAGAATATTTATCATTTATTTATATCTATTTTTATAAATAATTTAATTAAAATAAACTTACAATAAATACTAAATCGATGATAAACTAACAAACCAACACCTGCTCTAAGTGATGTATATCAGAACATGCATTCTTTTGAGTGCTTTTACTTTCGTTTTTTTGCTTTCTTTTCCTTTTACTAATGAAAAGCGAAATCACATATGGCAGATACCTTTTTTTTTTTTTTTAATATAAACTTTACTATGTTCGTCGAAGTACTTTTTAGTAGACTTTTTTGATATTATATTTTTATTTTTCTAAATTCGTAGACTTCTCACTGCAGTTTACCCATAGACCAATCAAGGACTTCCAGACTGATAAAACTCATGTCAAATAGCTGCACTTTAATAATAAATATTTTAATTTTAATTTTTTTAATTTCATTTATTTTTATAGTTAATTATTTAAATTTCCATCTCTTTTTATAATTCATTAATAAACGGAATTATTTCATATACTATAAATGCCCTTCTGAATGATATATTAATACTTTTCAAATTGTAAATAAAAAAAAAAACAGGAAGGAATAAAATTCAAATGCAAGACATAAATAGTGCTAGGTCAATAATAAAATCCCAAAAAAAAAATCATCTTATAGTTCTATAAGAACCTTATAACCTATAATATAAATAACATTCGGCCAAAAAAAAAAATATAAATGACAATATATTAATAAGAAGAACTAAAATTTTATTCTCATAATTGTTGTAGGCATAGTAGGTAAACCATTACACATGAAATTAATTAAAAAAGAAAAAAGGAAAAATAAAAAACCAGTTATAGGTTCACACTTTCTAGTATCAATAATGGCAATCAAACCATATCCATCTTACATCACACACAAAACAAGTGATCACATAATTTAAAATAATTAAATATTATTTTCACTAAGATCACGGATGAAAGAATGATCTCTCATGTTTATAATCTTATTGCTCAACAGATGGAGCAAGACATAACTAAATATAACAACTAATTGAAACGAAAGAAAATTACAACTTATTAATTATGTAAGCATCTAACAACGATCCCTGATTTCTTGAAATTCGTGAGCTTTCCAATGAACCGAAAGACATCCTTTCCTTTTATTTTTCCTTTTGGTCTGCTCGATTATTCAAAAGCGGTGGAAACCCAAGAACCCGAATCCCAATAAGATCACAGACCAATCAGCCAAATTTCTGGTCACACCATTGAAGTTTCGTTCCACAGGGTATAGGTCTCCGGGTGGTCCAGTAACATACACGTATGGCGCTGATGGATATGATGGGGGTGGGGGCAATAAGGGGGTGGGTGCTTTTTTTTCTTCGGCGTGTGGTGGTGGTGGCAAGTCTATTAGTGGTGGGGGAGGTGGTGGCGATGGTGGGGTTGGGGGTGGAGTTGTTTCAGGTGGCGGGGGGGTATCGGTGCATGATGGTGAGCACTTCTCTCCAGGATTAGTGGTTCCGTTGGAAACGACTTGAGCAGTGATCGAAGGTATCACATCAACAAGGATGAGTAAGATGCAGAGTAGTTTCATGAGAGGGTGGATTTTAATGGACGAAAGGGATGTGGATGAAGATGGAGTAGTTGTCATGTCAATGCTATGGAGTGGAAAAAAAACACTGGACTAGCTGAGCAAGAAGTGATAGGGATGTGGCGGTTTTGTTTAGTGATTTTGGTGGGTGGAAGGGTTGAAAGGAAGTAACGATTAAATGAACGTCATCCATGGTTATTTATTGGGTTAAGTGAGAGATAAATATTAATATAATTTAAATATGTAAATAGTATACAACTTTTATAAAGATAATATCATAAATATTATATAAATCTTGTAAAATATATAATTAGATATTTTAATTTAAATTAATTAATTTAATATTTAAATTATAAAATTAATTAACTTAGTACTTATATATCTTTAAAATTAATTAATATACTATTGATGTGCAAAAAAAAATTTAAATCTAAATTAATTAATTTTAAATTTTTAAATATTAAATAATCGATTTAAAATTTAAATATTTATTTGTAGATTTTATCAAAACTTAAGATACTATTTATGATATTTATTTTTTATAAAATATAATTTATACAGTACCCATACGCCATCAAGTATTCCACGTTGCATTGATGATATCTTAAAAGAGCTTAAATCATTTGTCCGATATAATTATCAAAAAGAAATAAAGTTTGAAAACGATGGTCGAATATTCAAAAGTGTCGATTTTAAATTGGTAGTATGGGAGTGAGCTATAGGGTTTTCGAGAAACCAATCCACACGGCATCAAATGAAAGAAAAGAAGCCCCTTTACGTTGCTTTGGTCGCTTTTTGGGTTTTGTCTCTTAGTCCAAACTTGCCTGGTAAGTAGCAAGCATGTAATTCATTTCCTTAATTCTTGGTTTTTGTTTTTAATTTCTAATTTTCCATCCACCGGCCAAGGGCGATTAGTCATAAGGCTTGCGGATAAAGTAACAAATGGGGCAGGAACACTTAAGGAGGAAGCACAATTGTCAAATCAGTACTAGTAGAAGAATGCCACCTTCAATTGTTTGTTCACAGGATAGGAAGGGAACTATAGATATTAATGGGCCGGAGGACCATTATTGTCAATATCATTAGGAGTTTGACTATTCCATATGGATGTATATATATACTAAGCACATTTTTGCCCAATGCCTCCCTAACTTATCAACTCTCTCCCACATACAAACCAGTTTTCTTTAACTAACCTATCAAAGGTGGTTTGATTCATTCGATTGGTGTCAGTTTCATATCTATTTCATGTCTATTTTAGTTAGACTATATTTAAAAAACATATACAAGTAAAAAAATAGATATTTTTACTCATAAACAGACTATACAAATACAATTAGAAACTAGATAAGATACATATGAAAAACATATAATCTAAATAGCCTAAATATGTTTTCTATCAATATAACATAGGAAAATTTATGGTTCTTCATGTTTCGATGGAATGATCCACTTAAATATTTATAGGTAGTCATAATCAAACCATTAAAGTATTTAATTTATTAATTATATAACAAGAGCGTAAAAGTTTTTTAAAAGCATAATAGGAGTTTCTACGGTCTCGTTAACGGTACCATTTAGTTAACCATCTAATCGTTAAAATAAATATAATAATTGAAATATTAACTATTTTAATGATTCATTCTTAATTGAATATTATATAAGCCATTAGATCACGATAAGATTGATTTCGTCATAATTAATGACGAGACCGTAAAATTTGCCAAGCATAATATAATGCCCACTACGTACTTCCACCATTCCATTTTGATTTTCATCCAACCTCATTTACGTTCCATCTCCCTATAAAATTGTAATCATCCATAGATCATCGGCCACCACGACGACCACAACAATTTAGGGTCAAATTGTTGCAATGTCTACGTCTTTTATCTTCCTTTTCCTTAGGTCTTTCACTTTCTCTTTTGTGGGTGCCTTTCTTTTTCTTTTTTACTATTTTGTCTTGCTTAGTTTAATTGGTTTCACTATTTTTACAAGAGAAAAGATAATGTTTGCAAATACTTAAACATAAAAGTGTTTGGTTTTGCTTAATTAAATTTATTTATGACCCAAAAGAAAATGAAAAAAAAAATTTGTTTTTGCATTCTCCTAAACTTCATGGTTGCCATTTTATGAAACATGTTAATATGATGGTGATGTAATGCAATGGAGATGTATGGTCAATTTTTTTTTTTTTTTCTTTATTATCCCCCAAAGTAAGCAATAACTTTTTTTTTTTTCTTTTCTAGGTAAATACATTTTGTAATTTGTGAAGAGGTAACCTTTTCACCATTATATGTTTTTAAAAAAAAAAAAAAGGAATATACAAAGGTAATGGCCAAAGTTCCTCTCATCGTTGCTACATATTCCTAAAGCAAATGAAAGAGTGAATGGAGAATCTTCTAACTTTAGTCACCCTTGAAACCGTAGATACTAACACAACTTTTTGAACCGATTAGATGACAATTAGGATCGATACTAGATATTTAGACAAATAAGCTCTATTATGTGTCGAGGGGAATGACAAATAAGAATTGATACTCGATAAACAAATGGTGAAATAGTATATAGTTTTTTTAAAAATATTTATATGTTATAATTTTATCATTATTTAGTACATTTCGTTATGCAACGTTCTCATATTAGTATATGTGTTTATGTGTTGACTTCATATGTTGGCTTCCTCTTTAAAACTCTTAAAATCCTATAACATATTTTGTATTTAGTTTATATATCATCCTGAATTGATTATATAATTGAATTTATCAAAAGTTGGGTTTTGTGTTCCTTTTGTCTCAACATGTGCTGAAATGTATATTTGTATATAGTAAAACAATAGAAAACAATAGGAAACGAGTCATCTTTTTGCCAATTTTTCTTCCATTGAGAGTAAATAGAAGTTAGATATATTTGTGGCATCCATGGTTGTCAAAATTGTGATTTTACTGTTCATTCGATCCTATATAATCGGTAGAATCTTATAGAATAATACAAAACCGGTAAAATCATAAACGTATAGAATCGTATATTTAAATTCTCAATTCTATCTAAAATCTGCACCTTAATTATTTTCATCCATTTTAATTAAGAAAAAAATTTATAAAATCGTAAACTCGTAGTATCATATATTTGACTCACGATTTTGACAATCATAGTGACATCATCCCTTATTAAAATATAAGAATTTATCATGCAATGTATCCTAATCTTTTATATATAATTCTATATGTAAGTTCAAAATGAATAATCGTTTTCATATATATTAGACCTTTTCATACACATAGAAGCTACTAAATTAGGCCATAAATAATTTTGATTCTAAGGGCCCAAGCTCGTTGTGGGTCGAATTCATTACAAGATGTCAATTTTTGAACCCGTACAGCATCGTTAAAAAAAAAGGGTGAATTAACAAAAAAAAAAAAAAAACTGTGTTTTCGCCTCAAACATTTGGGTTTTATTATTTTTATTTTTATTTTTTCAAATGGATGGCCTAGTTTTATTTAAATTAATGAAATTATTTAATCCTATTAGAGTGACACATGTGAATTATTAATACATGATTTAAGAAAATTAATTTAATAAAAACTATTACTAAAAATACCAAAAATAGTTTTAAAAGTACTAGAAAATCATCGTCTTCGGATTCTCATTTTCCAGTATTTCTTCCTACGGCCCTCTTCATCCGCAATACCCTTCATCCTGTACTTCTATCCAAAACCTTCCGCCTTATGAGTTATGACAGGGAAAAATATTCTGTAGGTAGCACGTATTTCGTGTATATATATATATATATATATAATGGATAACTATTAATTATACTTTAATACATAAAAGAGATAATGGATGTAATGCTCTAAATTGAGAACATTAATAGCTCACCATATGTCCTTACTAGAGAAAGACGTGCTAAGACTATGATTCAATCAAACCATAATTATAAGACAAAACAACTTTAATATCTCACATGCAAGGGTGTTTCTAAAATATTTTTGTCATAATAAAACTACTAAATAACTCTGTTGACTCAAACCAAACGCCAACTTACAATGTATCTTAAAATATCATTAGAAAAGAAAATCTTAAAATATCAAAAATCATAAAAACTAATATCCAAACTTCAATAGTCATGATAACAAATAAAACTCCATAAAGATCTTCAACTCTATCTATCATAACTTTTTCTTTTGCAAAAATCAGCTCCACTATCATCATTCCCGTAATCTACATATACATCATATCCAGATAGACCAAACACTACAGGATCATCAACTGTTCTTGAAAAAAATTAAAAAGTAAGCACAAAGGACCGATATGCCAAACTACAATCACATACACATAAGCAAACAACATACAATTCCACATGCTCCATAATATCATATACAACAATTACAGGTTATTATCTTTAATTAGCCATACAACCAATACAGTTTAAAACTATTTGCAACTAATCTTAAACCCAAAATAACTTACGACTCCATGAAAACAAATATGTATAAAATACTTATATATATATGCTGGTATTGGGTATTCTACACACACCTTAGGCATTATATCCGTACAACTCCTAAACTATCGAAATCATCTCTATGCATGACTCCACTAGGAACAACGACACACATAGATCATCAATGTGCTGCCCTAGTAACACGGTACTCCCGATCTACTAGTCCTAGCTAAGCATAACTAGCAAACCAATTAAAGCCGGATAAAAATTAGTCTAATTATATGTTCTACCTAACAAACACAATCATCAAACAAGGTAGGACGTACCTAAAATAACTTTTGGAATAGAAACACCTAATCAAATAAAACAAATCTATCTAAAAAATTGTTTCCACAAGATAAACATACTATTAAGGTCATCCAAAACCTTAAACCAACAAGAATCACAGCTACCTTCTTTCCTTGATTATAGAACAACAGAATCACAAAGAAACGTAGGGTTTCTCTAAAAACTCCTCCAAGAATTTGATTCCTTTCAAAACCAATAAGAAAACTTTAAAAAGAATAACACTTTTAGATTGTCAAAAGAATTGAAAAGGATTATACTTACCTATCACTTGATTCTTATTCCTCGTCGAAGCAAGCTATAGGTTTGAGAGAGGTTTTAGGGTTTCCTAAAGCTTTTGATAGGTTATAGGAAGGAAGACAAGGCTAAAGGTCTATATATAATACATAGAAAACTGTAAAAACAAGAAACAATTTGTGCATCACACACTAACAAAGAAGGTCGACGATGTAAAATATATGTTGACGGCCTAAAAATTTACCCTGACTATTGAAAACTCGAAAGATGAAACATAAGCATTGAAAGCTGGTATCCAACTCCAGTGGTGTAGAAGGCAAAGCCGGTGGTGTAAATCTCCAAAGCCGGCAGACTAAGGCGACTCCCACTTGTTCAATCATGTGTCTGCCATATAACAATATATTATTATTCATATTAGGGTGATTCATAAAACCCTCTTATTTTTCAACATATGACGACTTTGTCTTTCATTATGATTTATTTATTTTTATATTATAATAGATAGTTTTTAAATAACTACCATCATGATTTAAAAATATGGTTGTATATTAAATAATAACTGGTATATACTTACTACGTGTATATTATATATGGTGTATACTATTTAGTGTGACATTATATTTTATATTCAAAGTACCATTCTCGAATAAATTTGACCACTCGCATCTCTATATAGATTAAGGTCCAAAACTTCTATTTCCATCAACACAAAACATGCATCTCTTAGTGTTTGTAAAGGATCATTTTAGTAATTGGGCTTTTGACTCAATTTAATGCCACAGGTTGGTCTTCTAGGTAGGTGATAGAGCTTAGAATACCAAATATAATAAGGGATAGCATAGGAAAATTTGACTTGGTGGGCTCGTAACAAGGATCACTGGGCTAGTTTATTCTACTCTTGACCTTATTCAATTTTCTCATGTGTGAAAGGTAGACATTAAAAATATATTTCTGGATTAATTCAGGCTTTGTTTAGTTAAAATAGGGCTTATGTAAAAATATATAAATAAATAAGCCTATTTCTCTTTTTAAATCAATATATGCTATTATAATAAGAAAATTGGATTTTTTTTCTTTTAATACTATAAGCCCTTATTCTACTCTAAGCCCATACCTAAAGTTCATGGCTATATATATAAAAGAAGCGGTGGATTCTAGCCATTGATCCATGAAATAGATCCAACAGTCACGAGCAATGTTTCATCTCAATCATCAATCCATAGGTCATCCAACGGCTATCATCAGTCTCCAACATCTACAAATAGGAGCCTACTGTTCTCATTTGGGAGTCAATCTGCATATTGCTAAGATTGAAAGCAACATGAAAAGTCTGTTGAAATGCTTCCAAGAAATATCAACGCCTAAAATCAGTAATCCATCCGATTGGAGCTTCTATTACATTGTGCACTCGAGAAACCATGTTTACCTATTCCTCTGACATATGTCCACATATCATCAGTTCAGGACTTCTCTTAGGTTGATTGGTACTCATATCACATGTGATCGACCAACTACAACCCCATCATACATTATTTGGCAACTCCATTAGGGAGAGAGTAAGTTCTTGACAAGAATGGTACCTCCACATAAGAGAGTTGGATAAGAAGCAAACCTCCAAGATCAGAAGAATCATCTTGATTTGGTTGAGCAGACTCATGTGGTTGAAGACAATGTTGCTTTTATGCTCATGCAAATTCCTGCAGTTGATAGTACGCTCATGATATGCACTATGTAGAGACCACCTAGGCTCTCAATCAATTCTTGAATGTCTTCATGCAGTTTCTATTGGGTATATCCGAAACTGCCACTGTTATTTGGGAAGTACACTTCTAAGGGTAACTTTATTTGCACCAAATGTACAAGCTGCCAATACTACGTCAACTATTGCTATCTTAAAGGTACTTGACATGAGGCCCTCATCATGCTCAACACAAGCAAACCAATGATCCCATTGCTGAAAATGAAGGAAGACACTTGCAGGAGACATTACAGCTATTGTTGCCTACAACTCCAAGAGATCCTACACTTGCTGTTGCAAAATAGTTAAGGGTCTATCTTAGGGGATCCTACTCCTTTAGATGTAATGAGCAGCCTATTACAGTTGATATAGCCACACCTCGCAACATGGCCCTTACTCCTCAACTAGGAGTAATACTTCATCTGCTTCTGCATCCTATGTGACAAAGGAAGACCTCAAAAAGTACCTAAGATAGGTGCAAGCTGCATTTACTACTCGTGTCATCAACCTAACGCTTCCATATTGGTAAAGGATTATAGAAAAACCTTATCTTAAGGACGACACTAGTCTAAAGTCTATCAAATTCAAGGGGAAACAAGGTAATACTAAGGAGCACCTTCTTAAGTTTATTGAGACTCTTGAAGTGTATGGACTTGATGATGATCTAAAACTCAAGGAATTCTTTAAGTCCTTAACATAGAAGGCATACACCCGATATGTTAATCTCACCCTTGGATCCGTTGATTCATAGGGGAGTATGTGCAAAATGTTTCTTGAGAAATTATTTAAGATTTAAGAACGAGTGACTTTAATTGACATGGGGTGTATTAGACAATGCCCATAGGAAGACCTGATGGACTACATCAAGCGTTTCAGGGAACGCTTATTAAATATCCAAGATATGTATGATGAGAGAAAACTCATCAAAATTTGCATCTAGGGTATGTTCACAGAATATGCGATACACCTAGAGAATTTGTCACTTAAGTCCTTTTTGATGTTGGTTAAGAATGCGTGAACAAAAAATAATTCTGTCATCAAGCAAAGAGGTGACTTAAATAAGAAGTGCTAATCATTAGTGAGTACTGCTCAAGGGGGAAGTTTCAAGTGGTAGTAAGAAACCTAAAAGAGATAACATTTTAAAAGTTCCACCTTTCCCATGCGCTATGATTAAAGTTCATGATGTGCTTCACCGATGGCTGAAGGATGGTGTCCTTAGACTACCAAGGGTTGAGCAGGAACCTGCGGCACAAGAGAAAGGACATGCAAGGTTCTATAGTTTCCACAAGACAATGGGACATCTAAAAAAAAGATTATTGGATGCTGAGGAAGATTTTTAATGAGAAGGTTCACAATGGAAAACTTGAGCTGGATAACAACGATGTGCGTGGGAATCCCTTCCTATACATAACAATCAAGAAGTTGTTAATGCAATTTCACATGATCCTATAACTTCCTAAGAAGTTGATCAACCATAGGCTAATGAGCCAATGGATGCACTATGGGTAGAAACACCTACTAGTAGAGGAAAGGGAGTTAATGAAGGTCCAAGCAACCATGTTACTTTGGCTTTGCTTAAAACCTCTAAGGTAAGAAAGTTCTTTGATCTCCTTGGATTTAACAAGGAAACTAAGATTGCAATTGCAAACACTTTAGTGTAGATTTTAGAACACTAGTATGGACAACATAATGTCGTATAGTCAATATGGAAGATGGCAAATGCACATGAAAAAGCAATAATCTTCATGGAAGATGACATGTGCACTAGCAACTCAACCCATAATCGTCTATTGCTTGTGGAAAGTGAACTTAGTGGTCATTCCATTAGGAGGATCTCACTAACAATGGCTCTTTACTTAATGTTATGCCTATGTTAACCTTTAAGGTAACAAGACTCGATATGAGGAAGCGAGTTAGACAGCCAATCGACATATACGGCTTCAATGATGTCCCTGCTAAGAAAATAGGTTTCATTAATGTGAACTTTAAGGTTATCTCTACTCACAAGTCAACCAAATTTCATGTGAAAGATGCTTATGCCTCCTACTACTATTAGTAAGGATAAAGTGGATCCACGATCACAATCCTATCCCTTTCCACATTGCATCAGTGTATGAAGGGATATTGGAAGGGGAAGGATGTTTTCATTGCTGCAGTGAGGAACCCATTCGAGTATGGAGAATCCTTCTTTACGGAAGCTAGGTTCTACAACAAATATGTTGGTGAGTGAGAGACTACCATTGGTAAACCCACCGGCATACCATTACCAAAGTGGGAGGAAGTACTGGAGCAGGATGCTAAAAAGCATAAAGCATCTCCTGCATTTAGGAGTTAAAGGAAAAGGAGAGGGGGTCACAAATCTATAAAGATTGAGAGTTATACTAAAGCAGATGGGCGCACCACTAGGATCTAAGAAAGCATTTACATCCTCTCCTAACCCCTTAAACTTGCAGGTTGCCCAACCTACTCCCCCATAACTATAAGACCAGGTTAAGCCACAGGCTAAAGAGATTGAAGAGTTGAACTTCGTAACTCTAGGAGACACACCCAAACTTATCTTTATCAACAAGTCTTTGGTCAAAGAAATCAAGGATCCCTTAGTGGATCTAACTAAGGAATTCATAGATGTCTTTGCTTGGGCGTATGAAGAGATGTTAAGTCTTGATCTTAGCCTAGTAATGCATCGTTTGAGTGTGGTGCCAAGAGTTAAGCTTATGAAACAACACTAGTGCATATTTCGCCTAAAAGTGGAAGAAAAATCAAGGTTGAAATTGAAAAGCTTTTACAAGTTGGCTCTATCAAGCCGATCAAACACTCGACTTAGCTGGCCAACATTGTACCTATAAACAAGAACAATGGTTAAATACGTATTTGTGTAGATTTTTGTGACTTGAATAAGGCTTGCCTGAAAGAAGAGTTTCCACTCCCTAATATTGATATGTTAGTTGACGCAATGGCTGAACATGAGCTTTTCTCCTTCATGGATAGATTCAATGGATACAATCAGATTAAGATGGCACCAGGTGATGCTAAGTGCATAGCTCTTCGGACATCATTTGGGAACTTCTATTATACTATGATGTCGTTCAGCTTAAAGAATGCATAAGCCACTTCTCAAAGAGCAATGACAATGATCTTCCATGATATGATGCATAATCATATGGAAGATTATGTGGAAAATATTGTCATCAAATCATAACGAGCACCTGATCATCTGCACCACTTGAAGAAGGTGTTTGAAAGGTATCGAACCTACAAGCCGCGGATGAACCCCTTAAAGTGTGTCTTTGGGATATTCTGGGAAGTTCCTTAGATTTGTTGTGCATCGAAAAGGGACAAATGTAGATCCATCTAAAGTAGAAGCCATTCAATTTATCCCATCACTAAAGAATCAATAAGAGTTGAAGGGGTTTGTAGGGAAGGTATCATATGCTAGGCAATTCATCTCGGCACTTGCCAAAATCTCCTTTCCACTACAACGAGATGATGAAGAAAGGAGTACAACTTAAATGGGGTCCAGGACAAGAGTAGGCATTTTAGAGAATCAAGGGAGTACCAAACTCCCTGCTGATAATGACAATGTCAATTAAAGGGGAACCAATGATTTTATATTTGACATCAATTGATAGATCCATTGGGGCCTTGTTGATATAGGAAGTAAATGGTGTCAAACGTCCAGTATATTATCTAGGTCGAACTCTTCAAGATAGTGAAATTAACTACCCTGCATATGAGAAGCATTGCCTTGCATTCATTTTCACTACTTAAAAGTTATGATATTACTCTTTGGCACAAAAAGTAGCTGTGATGACAAACTTAGACCCCACAAAGTCATGACCGACTTTATCTGGGAGGATCGCTAAATGGATATTACTTCTTGGAGAATTTGATTTGTAGTTTCATCTCCAAAAGCAATCAAGTCATGGGAACTATCTGACATGCTAGCTCAATTCCCTAGTGTTGATAAAGAGAAAGTGATGCAAGCCGTTCTTGGTAGTTTTCATGAAGACTCACTTATGGTAGAAGTAAGTGGGGAATGGTCAGTCCAATTTGATAGATCATCTAGAAGTAGTGGCTGTGGAGCTGAAGTTGTGTTAACGTCTCTAGATGGTTAGGAGATCCCTTTGGGCCTTCAAATTTGATTTTCGTTGTATGAATAACAAAGTTGAGTATGAAGCTCTATTAATTAGATTATTATATGCTCAACAAGCAGGTGCAACTCGAATATGCAATAAAGGTGACTCAAACCTTATCATTAAGCAAACTAATTGGGAGTTTTGCTTGAAAGAGATAGAACCATTCTACAATCTCTAGTCACTAGATCTCATATTGTAAGATTTGAGCATGCTAGATGTTCTACTAATAGGTATGCTGACGCGCGAGCAATATTAGCATCTAAAGTCTTAATACGAGATTCTGATGCTGAGATGAGTGTCCATATCACTAGAAGCGATGTGCCTTGTACTACTTTGCAATTAATTTAAGAAGATATGGAGTTGCCAAACGATCAGCATACGATTATTAAGGCACAATTGGCACATCTTGAAATAGTCTCCATGACGACGCTCAGGCACTTTATCTCCATACATGGCACTTTATGCTATCAAGGTGCTTGTGGAATTTTGTCTCACCGTACATCTACTGATGAAGCTCAACAAAATATTTTTTTATGCAGCGATAAAAAAAAAACATTCTTTTTTGGAGAGAGATACTATTTCACCAATCGAGTCACATATGTCTAACATATTCATACATAATGATTTTCCACAAAGTGGTAACAAAAGGTATGATTTCTACAAATCTTTCGGAGAATTCATTTCAACTATTCATGTCAAATTCAAATAAAGAATACCATATTGTATAGTGCTACCCTTATATTGTCGAATTTAATATGCCTTAAAAATTAGCCTTCAATGGCAAAAGGTGCATCCCAGTTGCAAATCAATTGGTCACATTGTTCCTTATTGCTTGATTAGGCAAAATGCAAATTTGTTGTAAGTACAGGAGATTGGCAACACCCATACATAGATTTTTTAAAGAATACTGTCCTCCCTACTGATAGTTAAGATGCTAGAATGATCAAAAGGAAAAGTGAAGGAGTACATCTTACTGTCATGCCCCAAAGGGTATTATAAATATGATAACTCGCCGTACACAATATTAAAGCCTAATGATTGTCAAGTTTCCATAAGGTTTTAAAATTATAAAAATCAAATTTTTCACAGCGGAATTCAAAAAGAAAACCCTAACCCAGTATCCATGTGTATTGATTAGATTAAAACAAAACAAATAGTTTGATTTCGTACCTTTGAAAGCTTGAAACTTGAAATCAATTTGTAGATTGGATCTGTAGGTACCGTGAAATCACAATACCCTCTATGGTATCCACATGAACGAGCACGCTTCAAAAGGATCCTTCACGTGCTAGCATGATCTAGAACATTTCTAGATGATATTGGGATTTTCACACACGACTCTTCGTGCTTCACTCTTTAGGGTTTGTAGATTTTCTCTGCCGGTCTAATGTCGACAGACAAGTCGTTAACCCTAAAGAGACCTCTTTATGTTCCTTTTATACAAATGTCATTCTCACATGAGTAATGACATTGTCATTTTTGCCCCTTAATCTAATTAAGGATAATATTTCATAAAATATAATTATTGCACATAGCAATGTAATAATATATTATTCCCATAAGACTTTAAATTTAGTCTATAACCCTTTTGGCTCGTTCTTTTGTGTGTGACCCTATAGTTCACTTAATATTGGTAGTTGACCTAAACCATTTTGGTCAACAAAACATAAGCAGCCTCTAGCAAGATATTATGTTTACCCAAATTAAGTGAAGATCGGTGATCCGATTTTTATCTAATCCAAAACTATTGTCATTATCCTTTTGTCACATGATATCTAGATTGAACATAAAGGTATGGATAGTGTCATCCTTATATTTTTCAATCTTATCATTTCTCAATTTCTCACTGAACTGATAAAAACAAATGAAATTGATCACACTATCAAGTCATTTGAGCACGGCCATGCATTTCTCAGTCTCACTTATTGAGGAGCCTAGAGATATCTCTCTCACAACAAGAGGGACAAATCCCATCTTAATCACTCAACTTCCTTTACATGATTTATATTGTGCCCAATCTCAAACTTTATAATTATCAGGTTAAAGACAACGTTTGATTGAGTTGAAACATAATATTCCTCATGTTGGAATCCATGGTGATTTCAGATTTGAGGATACGATGACATTTTATTTTGAGAATCACTTATGACGCTAATCCATGAAGTGATCTCAAAGAGAGTCAGTCCAGTACATAGTTCTCCAACATATACCTATGAGTTTGATTTGTATCTCCATACAAATAAACATCCCATGATTATCAGTCAAACCTCATACTAGATTTAATTCATTATTATTCCCACAATAATGAGCATTTAAGGACATTTAGAATAATTAAATTATTCATGGATCCTATCATAAAGTAAACATGCAAACAATATAATAGAAATGTTTATGAATGACAATCTAGTAATTGGCCTAGGTCATAATCACCAACAATGACTATCTTAGTTACATAAAGGTTTCCATATTATGCACAAAGCATACATCATAATCAGGGGAATGCATTAGTGTAGCGCAATTTACATTGATAACAATTGAAATAACAAGACAAGAGAAATACTTATCATTACACATAAATAAGGTCAATTACAATTCTTAGGGGTATATCCCTACTAATATCTTCAAGTCTACATAGATACATTTCCTAGCAATCTCTAAAGTATTAACATATCATGTTTTGCTCATAAAAAAATTTTAAGAAAACAAATTCATTCTATGCTCCCACTGCTTCCATAAGAGCTTAAGAATCTACCAACGATCCTCTTAGTGTCCTAATCCTCGAATGGAGCCACAAGCATACATATTTCAACAGAAATCTATGAGAGTATAAGTCTACAATGTGCTTAGTGAGATATTCCCTTTATCCGTACCATATTCAAATAAGTTGATTAGTTTTCACGCATATGTTATGCAATCACCACATGATACCAAAAATTATAGATGGGTATCCGGAAACAATATATAAAACGGATTTATGCCCTTCGCATCGAGGGTTAAGGAATTGCGTCTGAAAATCTACACTATCTTCACTGCTAATCCCCAAGCCTCTTGCTCATAGTAATTTATCGGCGTGGCTCATCCTTGGGATGTATCCCCAATACACCTCAGTTCCTTAAGAATGAGCTTAACCTCTGGCCCTTCTATTTCCTAGCGTAGAAGTAGCATCCCTCAGTACGTGACTTGATGGATGCCATGCGTGTCCATTTAATTTATATCAAGGCTAATTATAATTAAAGTACACTTGAAGGTAATTAAATAAGCATCAAATATGCATAAGCAATGCATAATATTAATACTGTACTTAAACCATCATTTGTTGTTTTTGATATGCTTAGCATCCCTTATCACACATACATAGAAACATTTATATATAAACCCATAACCCTATTAATATTCATTTTATCTTATACCTGTGGATTTAATGCAACTATCTACAAGCATAAGCAAAGTAATAAAATCATGAGGGAAAACTCACTCGTCCATTAGAGCAACTACTAGTCAAAATAATCCTCCGGAGATGGCACGTCAAACTCCTCGTCACCTAAACAAAAGAAATACCTGGAATGAGTCTTTCATAGAGGTTCTACTTAAGCTTTCTAATTCTATCTATTATTTGCATCAAAATTCGGATTAAGAAAAATTCCAACTTAAAGCAGCCACAACTTGCTTATTTTAACTCGGAATTTCGCATATTAGTAATCGTATTCTATCTAATAATATATATATATATATATGTGTGTGTGTGTGTGTGTATTTGTTGGTCAAGAGGGGGGGTGAATTGGTTATAAAATTTACTTTTAAAAATTTTGAATAAATTTCACACCACTTGGTTATTCAACTAAAATGACTTTGAAACTTTCTTAAAACAATAAACTTAACAAATAAAACTTTGACCAATAATTTGGATCAAAATGATTTGTTTAAGCTCACGAAAAATCAAATATTAATTCAAAACTTCTTACTCTTAGAAACCTTCTGACTAACTCTCTGATTAAGAAAATATAAGTGAGTTACTCTCTGATCAACCTCTGAGCATATATCACAGTTATGAACAACAAATAAAATTGCACGAATTTAAAGAGAGATAAGGGAGTAAGAGTGCAAAGTCGAATTATAAGATAGTCTTGCCAATTCTCTTTAGCTACAATTCACTCAGCTTGATTCTCCTAAGCAATCAATCAACCGAGCCTACTTCTAACTCTCAATCTCTCATCAAATGAATAAATCTAGATAAGGGAAATAAAGTATGGGTCCTCAATATTTTCGAACAAAAGAAGATAAATGGAATGACATTAAATTTGCTCAAATCCAAGGGAAATTCGTGGCTCTTTGTTTTCTCTTGTTTTTCACATGATTGTGCTTGCTTTTCTTTGTCTTGGGTGGGTATACTTATCCTTGTATCTTCCAATGGCTAGGAAATCAATTGGATAAACTTTGCTTCTTATTTTGTGCGTAATATCAGCTCATCTTTTCTTCAAAAGCTGCAAAATTTGAATAACTTGAGATCTTGTTGTTGTTATCTCCAAATTCTTGTTCCAATAGACAAGTTTAAATCTCCAACAACTTGTATAATTATCTTGAACTTGAAATTCGAATTTGAAATCACCATTATTGACATATTCCTTCGTCTAGTACTGTTCATGCAACAAAAAGATTGTGTTTTCTATAAATTTTAACTTCCTTGTATAGACAAATAATCATCAGACAAGTTCCTTGCATATTTGGATCATGTCTTCCATATCCCAAATAAAAACTTGAATAAACTATTGAAATTGAAACCTTGTAAGTTACGTAGTTTTTCCTTACTGTCAAAACAGAATTTTATAAAAAAAATGAACTTTAATCCAACGAAATTTGAATCCCCATGGATATTGAACCAACTTTGTGGAACACATTGAGTATATTACCCAAATATACTCAACATTGGAGATGAGTCTTCAAAATATCAAATCTATAAAGAAAAATTCGAATCTAGAGCTCACTGTTTGTGTTTAGTAACTTTTTTTAAAAAAGTTGAAAATCACCTTCTGACAAACCTTCTGATAGTTTAAAAAGCCAGCGGAGTATCTTCTGATTAACCTTCTGACAGCTCATTTGTTCTTGAAATCTTCTCCAAATACTTTCTAAAGTATTATTTGAATAGAGCCTCTTTTGAAATCATTCTCTTAAATCATTGTAAACCACTTTGATTATATTGAATCCTTGCACACTTAATGAATATGTTAGTAATTACTTACTCTTTTTTGTTATCATCAAAATCATCATTTGAGAGAAACCAACAGTATTTCTAAGGTTATTCTTAACATTTAAAGCCATTAAGGTCTCGAAAAAGGACAGTACAGATTCGCCCAATAATTCTCAACATTTAATTCTTGTGTTTTCCAAAGTTTTACTTCACTTAAACACTTTGTAGTGATCATATAAACATTTTTACTTTTGAAAGTCATTTATTATTGACAATAACTCATATTATATGCATAATCCTAGTGATATTGTCTTAAAAGTAAAATTTGGTAAACAATCTTTATGAAATATTGAGTTTTATGAAAAATCATCCTTTGACTTGTGATTAAATTCGACATTTTGTAGATATATGATTTAACAACAAAATCATAGTTCAATATATACATATTTTTAAATCTTAAGGGTCTTATATTTGTTTAAAAACTTTATTTAATAATTTATTTTATAAGACATGGTTTCACTCATTTGTGACATAAAACCCTAAGTGCATTTCCTCTTAAATTTTTTCTAAGTTTGGTTCTTAAGTAAAATTCTAATTCTTAGATTTTGCAAATGTGAGACTTAATTAAAAGAAATCATGATTTTATATTTATTTTGAGTCCATGAATATTTCTTTTTCATATTAAACTTCTTTTAACTAATTATTTTCCAAAACATGAACCTTTATGTGATTGCGAAGAAAAATCATTCTAAGTTGTATCATTTTAAGTTTTGGCGTATGAGAAATTTAGGTAAATGACTTATTCTAAATTCTTATTTTTAATAAGAAGGTTTATTTATGTATTGTAAATAATATTTTTAGAAAATTTTACATAACAAAGAATTATCAACATTTATACTTGGGAAATTAATTTTGGCAATTTGAAAAATATACTTGGGTGTTTCCCTTCTAATTCTTAATGAATGGATTTCCTAAGTATTAGAAATAAGATTTTGATAAAACATGTTGCATAACAAAGAATTGTCAATATTTAAAGTTTTGGAAAACTTTACATAACAAAGAATTATCAACATTAGAAATTTATGATAAATTTATTTTAATATTTTTGAAAGAGTTTAGTTGAACAATTAACGTAAGTCTTACTGAAAATTCTTTCTAGGTATTGAAAATCATTTGTTTTGAGAGTTTAGCCCCATTTTTATATAAAAGAGAATAATCCGTATTATCATTTTCAAAATTTTATTTATACAACAGCATCATCATATGGCCATGCATGAATATGAACCTGTAGTTATATTATGAGATAAATTATAAACTCATGTAGAAGAATAAAAAATCAAATGAGCAAAAATAAGAACAAAAATATGGAATTCTTAGCTTGTTATCAAGGCTTCCTAGAACTTAGAAATGGACAAGTTCCATGAAAATAAGAAAAGCAAAATCAAAGGAAATCATGGAAGTCTTAGATTTATTTCAAGATTTCCCGAGACTTAGAGATGGATGAGTCCCATAAAGAAAATTAGCAATAAATAATTTTGGGAGTCTTAAGCTTCATCAAGGCTCCCAGTCTCATGAAATAAGCAAAGCAAAGCAAATAAATAAGAAAATCATTGGAGTCTCAAATTTGTTTTGACTTGTTAAGAACAAGTTCAAGACTATAGATTGACTAATCTTATTTATTTGCATGAAATAAGTAAATAAGTAAGGAAATAAAAGCATAAATTAGATGTTATATTAATGAGCTTTCAACCCTAAAAATATATACATAATAATATGTAGAGAGTTATGTTAGAAGTATGAACATAACATAACATAAATGCAGTTAAACAAGACATGAACATGATATTATTTCTATCATTTCATTCTCTAGCATAAGCTCATGGGGATTTGTTGAAATCATAACATACATGATGTTCATGTCATGTTAACATGAACTAAAGAGAGGTTTAAGTGGTTACCTAAGATGAAAGATAAAAGATGGATGAAGAGAAAATTTGTAAAAATCACAAACAGAGGGGGAGGGAGCATCATGGTTTGGAGAGAAGGGAAGAGAGAGTGTTGAGAGAAAATTTTGCAAGAGTTTTGGTATGGGTATGAATAAATGTGTAAAGAATGAAGGAAGGAGGGGTAATTTATAGAGTTTTAGAGTAGAAATTTATGTGATTTAAATTAAATGAAAAAGAAATTAAATTTAGAGAGATATGGGAGGGGGGTACACTGTCCATGAGAGAAGGAGACGGAGAGAGAGATTAAAAATTGATTTTTTACGAAGAAAAGTAAGTAAAACATAAAGGAATTTTAGTAAAATGTAGTATTGGTAATGTAAATATAAAAAATAAATCTGCAGGTTGTAAGAGATACGCTGTAAAAAAAGTAGAGATAAATAAATAGTAATGAATAGTCGTAAGTAGTAAATTGAATAGTATGCTAGATAAATAAAATACAGGTAGTAGGAAAAATACGTATAAACACGCCATGTCTGATATTTTTAGAAGCCAAAAAATTCTATAACTGATATTTCATGATTCCTTATCTCTTCACGAGTCTAGATTGATTTTTGGAATGTTTCATTATTTTGCGTGCTGGGTCCCTATTTTCGAAAACTGATCTTGTTTTCAAAAACTGATTCGAAATAATGTGATGATGAGTTGTACCAAATCTCTTTCCAAGGATAACCTCTGTGATGTGTAGTACTACCCAAGAATAAAGGTATTCTAAATAAGCTTCATTCGAGTGATAGTGGTCAACATTAAGGGGCAAGAAAACTATATTAATGGATCCTTAATAAGGGATATTACTAGCCAAACATGGAATATCAGTTATACTAAATCTCTTTCCAAGGACAACCTGTGCAATGTGTAGCGCTACCTAAGATTGAAGTTATTCTAAATGAGCTTCATTTGAGAGACTGTATCGAACACCAAGAGGTAAGGAAACTATATTTCTAGATCTCTGATAAGGGATTTTACTGGCCAATCATGGAAGATGAGGCCTTCAACTATGCAAAGAAGTGTGTCCCACGCTAACTTCACGATAATGTAATCTATGCCTCAGTAATAGAGCTTCATAGTTTGGCAACCCTTTAATCATTTCACACATGGGGCATTTGACTTAATTAGCCTAATACATCCACCATCTAAAGGATGTATGTGGATTTTTGTGGGCACTGAGTGTTTCACAAAATGTTGGAAGCTATCCCTTTGAAGAAGGTGACTGGACCAGTGGTAGCTATATTCATAAAGGAGAATATCATATGTAGATTTGGCATACCAAAATGAATATTAACTGATAATGGAACTCCATTCATCAATGTGTACATTTGACGATTGCTAGAATCTTATGGTATTAATCATGTTAAGTCCATGCCATATTATCCAAAAGGGAATGGCCAAACAGAAGCAACAAATAAGACTCTAATCAAAGTCTTTAGTAGAATGGTACATGACAACAAGAAAGAATGGCATGATAAATTGACTCTAGCACTATAGGCCTACTGTACATCCAATAGAGGCTACAGTTCCAGTAGAGGTTCTTGTACCATCAGCATGATTGGATTTAAATGCCGAGTTAGAGCTTGACACACTTTGCATGTTAGACTTGGAAGCATTGGACAAATGACGTGCTATGGCTATACACAGTTTAGCCAATTATCTTCAAAGGCTTAGTGTTTCAAATGATCATCTGTTGAGAAAATGTTCTTTCAAAGAAGGCAATGTTGTCCTTTGAACAATAAAGCACATAAGGAAAGGGATACCAACTCTAAAATTCACTCCAAAATGGGAGGACCCATTTGCAATAGAAGAAGTGCACAATAGTGGATATTACAAGTTATGAAATCTGAATAGGGACGTAATCACTACTCCCATCAATTTTCAACACATTAAAAGATTTCATTTGTAAAGATTGATGAAATATGCAATTTAGTGAAATCATGAAATTTGTTATCTCTCATATGTGTCTTTTCTTATCTTTATTATCTATTCTTTTATCATTTATTCATTTATTTTATTGCAATAGTGCTTTGTTTAATGGGGTTGAAGTGATCCCAGTTGTGATAGATCAAGCGATCATAGTAGGTTGGGAAGCTATAATGCCTTAACGTAACATTTGAGGCTAAATCAACCTCAATAGTGAAGGATCAAAGCGATCTATAGTAAGTTGGGTAACTGTAATTCCTTAACGTAAAATTTGAGATCGAAGTGACCTTAATAGTGAAAGATCGAAGCGATCTTATCGCTATTGTTGTTATAGCTTAGTAGAAGCATTGCTCCCAAGCACACAATAGGTATAGCACTCTTTTACACCAATTAAATATGAGATTGAAGTAGTATCAACTGTGTCGATTAAATTAACACACAACAAGCTTGACAGTCGTAATGCCTTTTCTACAAATTTTGAGGTTGAAGCAACCTCATCCATGATGATCGAAGCGATCATGTTATAGTCACCACAGTTTCTTACTACAAGTACTTGCTTTTAAGCACTTAGTGAGTTAAAAAAACCCATTCTACAACACTTGCTCATGAGATTGAAACAATCTCAGCTGTGAAGAGTTGAAGCGATTCCACAATAAGCTTGGTAGTTGTAACACCAACTTATGCATTTTCTCCTACATAGTAGAAGTATTACACATAAACATTTAATAGTAAATCAAGTAACACAGTAATGCACTTACAAAAAAAAAAAAAAAAAAACACTGACCAGTTCAAGTAATTTTAATCCAAAGGATGTGACAATATAAAAAGTATTAACTTCTTAAATATAAAATAAAGCAAGACGAAAGAGAGGAATCACTGTCTAATTATTTCATTAATTATGAAAAAAAATGTTGATTGCATTAATGAGGCAAAAGTTGCTTTCCGCACCTAATAACATCAATGTCTCCGAGCACCTCACTCAAATTGGATATTCAACATTTCTTTTTTACCATGCAAAAATGCTCAACTCCTCCTCTTTCTTCTCTATCTCCCTATTCACTAATTCTTAGTCTTTGCCCATTTGGCGACATGAAATTAGCTTGTGTGCAATCGTAGTCACCAATTCCATGCCGGGAATAGAAAAGTCTAATCGCATTGCACCATCATATGCATATATGATTGACTTTAACTCTTTTATTCCTAAGTGAATCCCAAGGGTAAGTAATTAGTAGCGTCACCTCACCCAACATAGTCATTACACATGTGCCCAGCTGGCTACGAGCAAAGGAAGAGTTTGTCCATAATTCCCCATCTCATATATATAGATATTGTAGTGGTACTATAAGATGAGCAGGTACATCAAAACAATAGAAGTCTCTCTCAGCTTCCATACTTGCATCTAGAAGAGGAGTTGCTGACCCATCTTGATAAGTTATGAAAACAATTGGGAAAAAGGTTGTACAGTAGGTATAATGATTAGCGGAGCATAAAGACATATTTCTTATTGACAAGGAGGAACAACTTTGTCGTGTGTAGTTGAGTGAAGTAAGAAATCAACATGACTCTCATAATTCACAATGGGTTAGAGTCCTTGAGCCTATGTTGGAATTATAGAGGCTACAGTTATCTCAGCACTTGCATTTTCATTTGTCAAAGGTGTTCGCATTTCAATAACAGCATCATCATAAGCAACATCATCTTCTGCAAACTCTTCTGTACTGAAAACTTTCTCATCGTCTATATGCTCACCCGAGTCACTGTTGGCATCCTGAAATATATAATATGCATCATCATCACCAGCCATGTCACCAAGTGCTTCGTCGCCATAATTTCCCTTGCTCAATGGAGAAGGACACTTGAATGTGGATTACCCTTCTTCTAGAATAAAGCTTAACTTAATAGAGTCCTGAAAGAAGAGGGATGATTAAGATTTTGGAGACTAAGTGCTTGAATATAGATATATATATAACTCAAAGAAAACATCTATCAATACTTATTGGAGACATAGCTGCTTTAAGGTGCTTTGATCCTCACTTGAGTGCGGAAGATGAGGACATTTAGACAATGCTTTCTCATGAAGTACTTGCCTAGGAGGTTTTAACCTTTTATTGTGTTCTGTAACATTGCTAACACTCTACTTCTCTATGTGTCTATCTAACATGGGGAGCCAAAGGTAGAATTGATTGCGCAAAATAAAAACTTCAACCAATGGTTCAATGTTTTGAGCAAGTGTATAACTCTGAAATCCCTTCATGCAATTCCCCCAGTATAATAGCCAATTGGCGACAACCCCATTGTGCTTCTCAAAAGGAATATACATCTCACTAAGTTTAGAATGCATATGCTTGAAATCTCTCGACGCTATAAGTGTGCAATAAGACTCAAAGTCCACTGCAAGGAGTATGTCTTTTGGTACACCATGGTTGTACGCAAATTGGCATGCTACCCTATGAGGAGAGTAAAGTATAACCTTCAATCTCAACAAGTTCTCATTTTAACCCTTGACATCAAGGATCAAGGGTAGACTTCCTCGAATACACCATTGAAGGAGGTGTACTTTATTAAATGACACATTTTGTTGATCCCTTAATGGGATTGATCACAGGCTTCAGATAGATAATATCCATTACAGGTTTGATATCCTATGATTTATTTAACATACAAATGAAATGTAAACTCGAAGCAGTTATCAAGCTATGTTAATAAAGATCATTCAAAGCCTCGCCCATTACCCACCCATGCCTATGCTCTAGGGTAGTTATAGTTAGGATTTTAAAATGTGACTGGGGGAGTAAAATGCCATACGAACCTTTCACAAAAAAAAAAAAAAAAAAGTAAAGAAATATAACATCGACTTAACAACAAATCACAAATCGACCCATTAAGCAAACAATAGCATGTTGTTACAGGTCGAAGCGATGGTAGAGCGAGCTTAAATAAAAGGGTGCAAGACCAAACTCTGACCCGTTAGCTAAACATATTGCCAATGGGAATAATCGAGGATTGATCTCTTCCTTAGGCCCCTTAAGTAAAACAAACATCGATAGCCATAAGGTGATGAACGCCATAAATTCGAACCTGCATTAAACCATGTGTCGAGTTAATATCTCAAATGGAATGAATATGATATGTATCTAGAGAATATAAAGAAAGAAAGACAAACATACTTACCGATCATAACCAGGCCCCTAAGTAGTACGTCACTTCTCTTGTTTCCTTTAAAAGAAGTAATTAATCTGTAAGGTGGTTGCAACACTTATACTTTCAAAAGAAGGACGCTTCAATAGAAGGAAAACATCTTCCAGGGTTGGAGTAAATTCTGTCACAACCCTAATAGGGGCCTAATAGAATTATCCCAAAGTTGTCATACCGTGTGTGAACCCGTAATATGAGAATTGTCTTGCAAACCAGAGATTACAAGACTCTACTCATTTATTAACATTAATTATACATATACATATAATACTACTATTGAAACTTAATTAAGGAATCCAACTTTCTTCATCTTACCAAGATCGGAGAGAATCGGTATCCCCTATCAAATAATTAAAATTAGTTTTCAACCTATAAAATACAAAGTCTCAATTGTTTGTACAATTTATCTAATTTGCCTTCTAAGTTCAATATAACCTATATTTCTAACTTCAATAAAGTCTGGTGGAGAAGCACTCTTCACATACTCTTAGCCTAGTCTCAGCTAGTATTATACCTGCATAAACACTGTTGGAGGGTGAGCGAAGCCATAACTTAGTGAGATAACCTGATTATACCACACATCAAGCAATAACA
Organism: Combretum micranthum; assembly: GCA_024138025.1. Lineage (NCBI taxonomy): Eukaryota > Viridiplantae > Streptophyta > Magnoliopsida > Myrtales > Combretaceae > Combretum > Combretum micranthum. The sequence continues at coordinate 5,896 of JAMXBD010001966.1, read as the reverse complement.
AATAAGTTTAATTAACAAGCGCATGCAATGTAACAATCAATCTATGCACAAGTACAAACTCGGATAATCCGAAATCCAAATGGGATGGAGATTTACACCCTCTCATCAGGGTTGAAGGAACCAAGTCGAATAAAACTCTGCCTCATGACCCACCTACCCAGGAGAATCAGGGAACCAAGGGAGAATCATTTTATTCATATCCTTGGAGCAAAGAAACTCTATTAAGTGTTAGTCATTTCATGTTGATATCATAGGCGATGTTCCTTCATTCGTTAGTTAGTTCCCATGGAACCGAACAGAATAAAGAAAACCTTGTGTAGAACTAGGAAGTTTACATCTAGAAAAATCAAGCGTTAACAGAGAACCGAAATACTAACACATAGCAGGCTGTCATGCCTTTATGCAATAATGCAATTTATGCAATGTATGACCATTTCATTAAAGACCATATAGTATTATGTCAGTTTATTATGTGAACAAACAATTCACAAACAAGCACCAACATGTTTCAAACATTATTTATCATCCAATTTGGTTATCACTTTAAATAACATATTTTGGCATTTAGTCAAACACCATACAACATACATTGTTCTCATCCCCACATACATAGCAATTTTGATTTGTTATTTCATATGCACTAAACTTACCAGCACAATCAATGTGATAAGGTCAAAGTTGCTCACCTGTTACCCTTGCTAAATTGTCATAATATACTATTGCAAGGTCGAAGAACTGATTTGTTTCTCCTATGAAATGAGATAATACTATGATGTTATTTATATAATGTTTATGGTGGTGCTTTTTGTATCCTAAATTTAAGTTTTACTACTCTTGACCCATTTGCTTAACTAGATAGGAGTTTTGAATCTTATAAGGATAAATTTTCTTTGGTAAAGTCTATGAAGTTATTGTAAACTTATTTTATGTAAGAGAAGTCTTTCTGAAGGTTATAGATATCAGTTTTTACTATATAATTTTAATTTAGGCTTATCATATTTATTTTAATTATGGTTTCAATATATGAATAAATGTTTGAAAGTGTATCGAACTTAGTTTTCAATTATTTAGTATAATCCTTAATTTTGTATATTTCTACCGGTGTCATTTTAAGGATCCAAAGAGTGTCTATATGATGCTTATTATTTTTATTTTGTTTTTTTAACCTTTATTTCAAATTTACTATTTTATTTTATATTTCTACCATTAACTTTCTGTGATTAACTCGTTTTAAGTCCTTTATCAACATTTGGTCAAAATCTATGTTATAGTTTATTTTCATTTTGCTTGTCTTGATCTTAGTTTTAGGTATATATGTTTCTAATTGTGTTAGTCATACTACTCAGGATGTCTATGGTCCATGTTAATTTAGACTTTGTAACTCAATTTTCTATATATGCCGAGACTTATATTTATATTTAAGTGAGTGGTTTTTGAGCTACATCTTTCAATTCTAAACCATATCATCATATTATCTAACATATACTCGAACTATATCGAATTTGTTTTAAGAATCCTAATTATATATGCATGTTACAGCATACATATGTATATAGAGGTATTTTTTTCCTTAACCTAATAACAAATTTGAAGTTCATAAAATTTTCATTTTCTAGTCTAATAAAAGTTCGTATTAATGGGTTATATTAATGAAAAGTGGTCTAAATAGCCTCCAATGCTAGCTTTTATTACGTAATCTTTAACTAAGCCTATTATACTCATTTTGACTCGATTTTTACATATAAATAGGCATTAGAAAGCTTGTTTCAAGTAATATATGATGGTTAACTTAATTTATTTAATTCATGTGTTTTACTTTCTCTATGTATGTCATAAATATTATAGGGTATTTCTAAGTTTTGTTTTGCTTAATATTTTACTATTAAGATTTATTATTAATACAGACCTTTTAATATGACCACCTTAAGATAGTTGATATTTACTATTTATTATTTATTTTCATTGTATTTCTCTTGATTCTAAGTCATACTTACATTTCTATTTATGGTGGTCTTATTATTCTAAATTTTATAATTTAGTTAGTTTGTTTATGCCTTTCCTGACAATATACTTTATACTATTGTTCATCTTATCTGTTTATGTAGGTTAAAATTTCTATCATTTATAGGGTCTTATCTATATTCTGATCATTATTATACAATTCTAGTGATTTTCTAAATTCATCTAAGTTTAAATTTGTTTTCCAAATTATAGTTTGTTCCTTAGGTTTATTTTAGCCTATTCAAAGCTTCTATTTTTATTATCATTCTTTTAGTATGCCTAATGATAGAACTTTTCACTATAGTTAAGATCAACATTTCTCCTAGACATCTTAATGTTCATATTGGCTAATTTCTATCATCAAAAAAATATTGTAAACGTATTTTACTAACTTTTGAACTAAGTTAAGTTATGAAATATGTATGGGGAGTTAAAATCTTATAGAGAAAGAAATTAGAATATAGGGTTTCTAAATTCCAAGTTTGATTCCTTCATAGATTTCTTTACTAGATATGGCATCTAACTCAATTAAAATAACCACCACATGCTATTCCATACTCATGCTACTATCAAATATAGGCTCAAGAAGACCACAAATATGTAAAGTTTCTATACTTGTAAACCCCCAAGGTTTACGATCAATTAAGCTTAAACTATAATCGAAAGGTTAACTGGAAACCCTAAAGTCAATAAAACCCCAGTTAGACGTAACCATTTAAGTCCGCCAATCCCGCTTATAACCCTAAGAGAGTAAGTAAGAGATTAGTGTGTAGAATAGTTCATAATGTCATAAGAAAGCTTAAAAATATCATATTAGAAAAACCGCAATTCGTTTTGAACCCAAACGAATACAATTTTCGAAAAACAAGTCATGGGGCTCGAAATAGTAAAAATATATTCCGAATATACCGTTAGACTCATAAAAATATAAGGTTTTCAAAGATATTAGTTTTATAATTTTTCGTGAGTAAAAATAACAAATATCGCATTTATACGCGTACTTTCTTACTACAATACTTTATTAGTCACATCTACTTTATGTTACACTATTCTACACTATTCATTTATCTCTACTTTTTCTAATATCTACTCTTACACTCTATACACTATTATCTTTACTTTTTATCTTTCTCATAACTTTTTATCACATCTATTTTACATATTATTACTCTTATTTCACAAGATACAAAAAAATTACATCTCCTTCTCTCCTCTTCCTTTATGGCCGTGACCTCTCTCTATTTCACTCATATACTTTTCTTTTTCATTATTTTTTATCACACAAATTCACTCATCATTTTCCTATAAATACTCCCCTCCTCTTTCATTTCTTTCATACTTCATCTACTCACAAATTCACTACCAAAATTCTCCTCTCAAAACTCTCTCCAAATACACTCTCAAAACTCTCTCAAAATACTCTCAAACTTCCTCCTACATACACAAAACCTATTCAAACATACTACTCCAAATCCTCTTTAGGTAAAAACTTCTTTCATATTTCTTTCTACCATGTCATGAACTTTACATGACCATGGTGTGAGTTTCCTAAACTTAGTTTTATAGAAGCTACACTATGTTTATATATTGTTTCTTGTTCATGAATATCTATTTAATATATTTTTATGTTGTTATTTTATTTTGCTCATATTATTGTTGTTATTATACCTAACTAAATATAATTGTGTATCCACATATATATCTCTTTAGAGCATATAAGTTCACCTGTAATTATTTACTTTCATGTAAAGCAATTTATTTATTTTCTTCTTTACAATTTATTTATTTCATGTTGTTTTAAGACTAGTCTCTAGTCTTAAACTTGTCCTCATTAAGTCAAAAGAATTTTTTTTCTTTTTGGGACTAGCTAATTCTTAGTCCTGGGAGCTTTGAAGAGTTGAGGCTTCCAATACTTAACTTTATTTATTATTCATAATATTACAATTGCTTGCTATTATTCTCATGATCATTCACATATAAATTGTTGTCTAAACTTTAAAGCTTCAAAATGTTTTTTGCAAAAATGAGATTTTATCATCTAAGAATGGTTCTATATGAAATTTAGAATTTATGATTTAATAAAAGTAAATCTATTCTTTTCAAAACTTTAGGAAGAACTCACTATAATTTTGAAGCTACCTTTGTTTTGAAAAGCTATTTTTTTAAATCATTTCTATATTAAATTGTTTTCCAAAAGAAGATGACTTTTGATACTAAAATTTTTTCCATAAAAATATAATATAAAGGAACCCCATAAAAAGGGAAATGAGAGTTTTCAAACCAAGATTTTCCAAATAATGGTCAAAGAAAAATTGTATAGAAAACTAATAGGAAAAGTGACACTAATACTAAAAGTTTCGAAAAGGAAAAATAAAGAAATTTATTTTTATTAAAAAGTTATTAAGAAAATAGTAAGATAAACATAGAATATTCTTTGAAAACAAAAGAATCAAAATATTCATTTTAAAGGATTACAAAAAAGATTTCTTATAAGATATGGTTTTCTAAATTTTTAACTAGCGTTGTTTTTACTAAAAAAATTTTGTTAGACAACAAACACTTGAACATGGATGAAACATGAGCTATATATCTATAAAAAGAGATTTCTCAACTATATAGATAACTAAGTATTTATCAAAGCAATTTTTGGATGATTTGATGTTTGAAACAAATGCTTTTGGGATGGAAAAATTCGTGGTGAATCTGATCGCTACTGATTCAGAGCTCAAATGACCTAGTTTGATGAAAATAGTTTTAGAAATGGATAGATCTTTTCGAATAGATAGAAATGGGTACATTATATGCGCAATTCCTAGTTAAAATGATCAAGTTATGGCCATTTTAAGTTGGAATTTTCTTTTACACGAACCTTGACGTTCTTATAACATAGTTTTTTCAAATTTCAATAAAGTTATCAAGAAATACTCATTTTGGGTATTTTTCTTGACTAGTGATCCTGAGGAAGAATACTTGTGTCCTGAGGATTATTTCGACTAAGTGGATTGTTTGATCGACTCATCCATTTAGAAGAAGTATCGCCATGGCAACATGAGTTATTTCTTTAATTACTTTACTTGACTGTGCTGTAGTTTAGTTGCACTAGAATTAAGGAAAGACAAAATGATATGTATTAAATTTGTTGAAAGAATTCTAGAATATCGAGTGGGAATTGATTGTAAGTAATCGTTTGTTTTAGTATAACTTAATATGTCTGAAATTCTATGATCACCTCAAAATTGATAATAATGATGCTATATCTTAAATAAATTGATTTATGCATACCACGAAGTGAGTCGCATTGCATGGGGTTATTATCCTTGGGTGAAAAGGATAGTAGCATGGTCGAAAACAACACTTGGCAGCTATGATCGAAAGCAATTACTTGGCAACACGGAATTAAAACAATGCTTGGCGGTAATCCGAAAGCATGTCTCAACCCGAGTAGACTTAATATGCTTGACTGTAATGATCGAAAGTATAACTTAACTAAAACTACTCGTTTTGAGATTACTTATCACCAAACCCAGAATGGGGGGCGTAAATCCATTCAACATATAGTTTCCGGAAAACCATATGCCTTGTTTGCTCACATATATGTTGCATTTCACTTGAATGCTTAAATAACTTGTTTGAATTTTACTACACAAGAATTTCCTTATGGAAATAATTCTCACTGAGCCTATTAGCTTATACCCTTATAGATATCTTTTGCAGTTTAGTTATTGTGATTGAGGCCACGTGGACCTTGCAGCCAGGTATATTCCTTTTATTTATTTATTTTTTTTTTTTTTTGGTTAAGGAATTTTAGATGAAGTATAGCATTAGTTTAGATGTAGATTTCAAGAAAATTTCTTGTAATAGATTATAGTTATTTTAGGAGGGGGGGGGGGGGGGG